>JANQDE010000482.1:12606-44464 GCA_037157785.1 Cephalotes varians | reverse complement strand
TATATATATATACATATATCTATATATATATTCTTATATGAAACATTTTTTACCGAGATGAGAGAATAGCAATCAACTGGAATTTTTTCTATTTTTACAAAAGATTACCCGGTAATAGATTTAATTTTCGTGATTTTTTTAAGAGAAAATAACAAATTATTGTGTGCTGAATGTTTTGATTGGTCCCTTTTTTTTGAAAATCAATTTCCGATGGAATTATTCTGAAAGTGATTCCAAGCTTTTAAGCCTTTTTTCGATCGTTCTAATAATCTGACCCTATTCAGATGTTATATCGATCGGTCTATTAATTATATATGAAACATTTTCTTAACGCATATATGATATTTTATTTGATTTGATTTTAAGGGATGGCAAACGCTGGGAGGATACCTAATTGCAAAGCTTTATGTAGAAAATATGAATTTTGATAATAACACTGGTATTATTATCGAAGTTGTCCGAGCCAAAAAAGAGGTTTGGAGAAAAACAGGGATGGAAACAATCGAACATTTGGGTGACTGCTTAGAACGACATGCAAGGGAATTGTAGATAATATTCTATATAGAGAAATCTATAATACATTATCATTAGTAATACTTAATTGTGTAATAATATTTGTAAACACTTGATATTATTCATCAAATTTGAATTAAATTTTAATCTCAATTTTTTTATAACACCCCCCCCCCCACCCCCCCACACACAAAACTGTTATAAAATAAGTTAAACGCGTTACTATTAATATTGATTGTATAAAAGCAAATTTAAACGAATAATTAAATGGTAATATCTTATTTTATTGAACTCATAAATTAATCCTTTAATACTGTAATTATTTAATATTGTAATTAAATGGCTATAGATGACAATTTGAACATTGATATTCAAAATTAGTCTTGTCGTAAGTTATAATGCATCGCTCAATTTTCCTATACATGGAAATTTGTTTTCACTTGAAAAGTGCTACTTCGTCACTGGAGCAGAGTGCGGGAGACAACGCGCTGCCCGAAGCGCAGGGTAGCTCGGGATAATCGCTGAGGCAGGCGCACTGCTGGCTTGCGTCCAAGTAGTAGTGCCTCTGTCGGCACCAACGAACAGTATAGTGGCAGAGACTGTACCATCACCTCCATTATTATCAAAAGCAATCGACGGCAATAGGTAGTAATAGAAATACGATAGTCGAACAATTCCGAAATTTCTCGGTTTCTCTTTTTTTGTCACCTGACTAATAACTGTGCGATGTTAGACGACGTGATTTCTTGTAGGTTGGTTGTTCGTGTTTTTCACAGATTTTCCTTGTTCTCTTGCCGAACATTCCTCGTATCCAAGCGTCCAGATCCTGATACGAGATATCCGAAGAGTAAGAATGTCGTGCACCCTCGCATTCGTGCCCTAACGCGCGCAATTGTGCCATAGCGTTTAATCGATAAGCGCGCAGGCTGTCGATTGCAGCGCTCGGTAGAAAAAGTGGTGATTAGTGCTAGTGTTATTATCATCATCATTATTATTGTCGTTGTTGTCATTATCATCGTTATCGTCATTTCGTCATTGTCGTCGTCGTTATCTTCGTTGTCATCGTTATCGCTATCATATCGTTGTCGCTGTATTGTCATCGTCATTGTCGCTGTTATCATTGTTGTTGTCACTATCATGTCATCATAATCGTCATTGTCATCATCATTATTGTCATTATTGATATCATCGTCATTATTATCATCATAAATGATCTTCTTTGTCGTCATCATTATTGTTTGTCACTTTTCATCATTATTATCGCAAATCTTGTCAGGGCCGCGTGACGAGATGAAACATTCCAGTACAATGCACGACGCGTTTCTTCGTCCGAATGGCGGTCATATTTGAAGCTGAAGGAAGAGAAAGGTGAGTGGATACACGTACAGAGATCTTCGCTTTAAATGCTGCTAACCTGCTTTGTACACCACCTGTCTATTTCCGTATAGTAGTTACTATATGTCATTCACGGCCGACGTTGTCATGATTGTCGAAAATATTCTCTTCGAGATCTACATAATTTGAAATTATCCTCATATGTTAGATTTAGCTGGACATTTTTCATCATTCTATCATTTGTGGATTCATCAAGATATATATATTAATGCTCTAAAGATCAAATTTAGTTCCAACGATTTATTTCAACGATTTTGTTAATTTTTTTTATTATAATCCAAACAGATGAAGTTATTTAATAATTAATAAGAATAAATATAAGCTTTTTCTTATAATTAAGGAAAAAAAGTAATTTGAAGTTTATAAAAAAAAAAATAACTATCTAAGTAAACGTACGAAATTACATCACTTTAGCAAAGAGTAATTTTTGAAAAGTTTTAAAAATAAGATATTTGAAACTACAAATGTTATCTAAAGTTAATATTGTAAATTAATGAAAACGTAAAAATTAAAAATAAATAAAATTATTTATATGTACAAAAGAATTAAATGTGAACTACAAATGTCCTGAATTATGCCCACTGAAATTGTAGGACAGTCCGATTTATGCCACAGATATGCATCAAATGATCTTTTGTCACCCATTTGACCTGTTTTTAGCAAACAATTATAGTAAAAAAGTAAACCTTAAAAAGAAATTTTATATTATCTTATTTAAACATAATCCTTAATTAAATGTAATTGTTCATAAAATAATTATATAAGGTAAGTCGGGGACAGATATCAGTTAGGGGAAGAAGCCACTTTGATTATAATTTTTTTATGAATCAGAGGTTGGCAACTCTGATTATGTAAGTGTATGCTATCTGTTGAGTAATTATGGTTGAAAGAGAATTCGCTGAAAGAGAAAATCAAGAAAAGGTCGGAAAACATCTAAGAATACAGAAAGATAAAACGTGAAAAATGCTCTTTATAATATTTGATAACATAATAGCTCTGATTCGATGCTTATCTTAAAACCAGGTAAATAATACATAGTTTTGAGTGGTGTTTCATGACAGTCACATGATATTGTTATATTTTATGAAATCATTATATGTGCACAAGCTGCAATAATATCTTTTCCTAACATTTGAAGATAAAATTTCAGTAAACATTGAGGATAAGATGCCAGTGCAGAACATGATTTTTTACGTTGGACACTTTCATTAAAATAATTTTATAAATTAAAACTTTTTGATGCTTTATGTATTTTTAAATATTTTAAATTTATAAAATGCTGTTTGGATCCACATGTAGAGATTGTTGTTTGTAATATTAACTCTCTAAAATTGTGGTCGAATACAATCTGCTTCATTTATCTTATAATGCATTGTTTTTCTCAGGTTTATGTTATCTCAGTTAATTTATGTTCAATTCATTTATTATCAAAGTTATTTAGATAATTATTTAAAGTCAGTTAATAAAAATATTATTTACATTATTTTTAACAATATTTTTTCTATAAATAAACAAAGGAAGCAGTTTCATGTTATTATTATTTCTATTTCTGTTACTATTTTGTATATTAATTAGATAAAAATAGAGTATTGGATCAGATTAAAGTATGTCGAAGCTGCTTTTCAAATTATGTATTCCTCTATGTATTCCTCTTTTATGTTTTATTAGTTATCATTTCTGTAATTTTTTTATTATTTTTTATTAATTTAAATTCAATTGTTTATTGTAAATAAACAAAATACGCAAATTTCTACATCATACTATTTAGTTGCTTATCTTTCCTCATTATCTTTTTTCATGAGAGATGACATCCTATTCGTATGGAGAAAATGTCAGTTTTGCAGGGCTTAAATTATTTTTTTTTTTTACAAAAATCTGGAATAAATATACAAAAAAGTGAAACTTTAATTAACTTATTTACATAAATAAATAAAGGTCTCAAGAATATTATTAATTTTTTATAGCTTAATTCTATAGCATGATAAAGTTATTCCAGAAAAAAGGCTTAAATATGGCATTTTTCTCCAACTCACCTTACACTTTGATTTGTGAAAATTATTAATAATTCGCTAATAAAGTTAAATAAACTAAAACCTAATACTTAAAAATTTTTTTAACTATTTATATGAAAAATTGCTGCATTAAATTGTGCATTTAAATAACATTAAATAATAGCAATTTTACTATGGATTTTATCAATTTTATTGTAAATTTTACCTAGCATGTGATTATAAATGCTAATGAATAAAATTAATTCATATATTTCTATTTTAAAGTTTGGAATTAATTAATGAAATTATTATTTACCTACACTACAATTATTAATTTAATAAACAATAAAAATAATTAAAAAATTTATGTATTTTAAAAACATTTTTATTCCAACTTGTTTTAAAATGTTATTGCACATTTATTGTGTATATAGTGCTTTTTACATGCATACAAATTCGCTACTCTTATTAAATAAAATCATATAATTGTATAATATAATTATAAAACCATATAATTGTATAATATAATTATAAAACTATATAATTGTATAATCTTTTAAGTATATTAATTTTTTAAACATATTATTACGAAACTAAAACATTGGATTGTATTACAATCCAAAAATATCTCACATTATTATTTCATAGGTTATGTTGTCATTTAAGAATAAGTTCCATATCGTGGTCAAAAGTGACAGATTCTTAACATGGATTTTCAAAACTGTATTATATTTTCACATTATATACTTATTTTGATGGAATCATTTGACACATTTTCACGACTGCTTTTCGGCAATTTTTAAATTCTTTGAATTAGATGTGTTTTATTATGCGCATAAAACAGGTTAAGATGGCGCCATTCAGGTCAGTGACGTTATTCCGTTTAACTTATCTATCCGTTTATTTAGACATTTGCCTATATCTATTTTTTCATTTATCTATTTATGTAAAAATTGAAAGTAATTTTTCTTAGCAAAAATGGCAAAAATGGAAATTAATATTTACAACTTTCAAATTTTTAATATTTTTGGTGACTAAACTTCCTCTAAAATTAGAATTTTATTAAAAAATTATTTTAATTAATAAATATAATTTTATAATTCATTTGATCCGTGAAATTTAATTTGCAAAAGTTTTTTTTATTTGTTTTTAAAATAAAAATTATTTTGATATTTTTTTAAGGAATAATTATTTCTAAATTGATTAAAAAATTGTTTCTAAAAAATAATGCGTGAAAGTAGAACTTTTTCAACACAGATATAACTGTTATATAACATATATGTAAATATGTAAATATATATTATATAGCAGTTATATCTATGTATATACTGGAAATATTCTATTTTTTCCGCATTATTTTTTAAAAACTTTCTTTAATTAATATAGAGATAATTATTCCTAAAAAAATAGCAAAATAATTTTTATTTTAAAAACAAATGAAAAAGATCTTTCGCAAATTAAATTTCACGGATCGTATAGATTACAAAATTACATTTATAAATTAATGTTAGAAATTTATTTTAATGAAATTCTAATTTTAGACGAAGTTTAGTCATCAAAAATATATAATATTAAAAATTTTGTTGTTGTAAAAAGTTGCTGTAAACATTAATTTCCATTTCATTTTTGCTAAAAGAAAATTTTTTCAATTTTTGACTATATAAATAGATAGATATATAGACATTTTATGTTTATGTTATATGAGAATGATATTTATTGGATTATGTACATATATGCATTGTAATACACATGTAAGTAGGATACAAAAAATGATAGATTTTGAGTTTTTCTATGGAAACTTGACCAAATGTTACTTCAAGAGATGTTTTAAAAGATTCTTATCATAAAGCAGTTTACATAGATTCGTTTTTCGTGCTATCATGAGAATCAATTATTTAAAAATTTGTATTAAATATTTTCTTAGAACACATTCAGATCAAAAGTGGAAAAGTAGAATGTAGGAAAACAGAACTTTAATCAGACAAATCGTCTTTCTCTCTCTAGTTTTTTCTTTTGACTTCTGATTGGCATATCTATTAAGCTGGCACGGCCACTTTAGCACAATCGAATGTAGAAGAAAGGAGGGGTAACGGCGACTTTAAGATTTGTTTGTTTTTTCTAATTTCTATTCTGTAAAAATAATAATCTATTTTTTCAGATTCACTAAAATCTTATTCATCATCTATAAAAACAGTAAAATAAATTAGAATTTTTTTAAATTTAGACTTTTTAAGGATATGTCAATTTCGTCAATTTTAAAAGTCATTTTGTCCCCATATGTAGGTAAGATGATTTTTAATAGATGATAAGACAAAAAGCCAAGTTAAGTTAAAAAATGTACTTTCTTTACGAATAAAAAATTTATTCTATTGTAATAAACTTTTTATATCATTTTAATACTGTAATATTTTAACGCAATAAAAAATATAAATAAACAAGAATATTATTTTTATAACTTGAAAGAATAAAATTATTAAAACATTCAGACGAAAATAACTACTTATAAACTAAAAAATGAAATAAAATTAAAAATAAAATAAGAATAATTATTAATTACTTTTTTCCTAATTTCCTAATTTTACCCTGCATAATGTTTCCTCACTCATTTTTAATAAAAATGTTACAATGGAGGAAAATGAAAAATGTTAGTATGTTATTATACACGTTCTTAGCACTATTATGTCGTAATTTTATAAAAAGAGTGAAAGTATTTATAATTTTATCATTTCTTATAAACGAACACTATAAATGAGTGCATCTAAAACAGATTTCTTATTATATTATTCACTTTTGTGCATAAATTGAATCAAACTACAAGAGATTATTTAGTATTGTCTAAAATCTTTAATAAATATAGCAGTTACTATTATTAGCTAAGAAAAATTAATAATTTGTCATTTTACTCACTTTGTCATCTTAACCCTCTTTTCTCTAATATAAAAATTATTTGCTATTTTTTGCTAATTAGTTACTACTACTACTTACTACTACTATTTCAGATTTTTTGCTTTAGCCGATACGCAAAAAACAATAGCTGTGCAAGTTTAAGTTTTCGTGGTCATAAAGAAAAAACTATAAATAAAAAACAAATTATTCGCAAAAAACAATGGCTAATGTTGGATTATCGAAACACGCTGTACAACAGAAAAGTATATTAGAATAATTAATTACTTGCTTGCACAAGTATAATATCAAAATCTTTGATTTGATTATTCTCAAAATATATCGAATCTAAATTTATTGCTTCACTTTTAATGCAAAAGGATCACCTTAAAAATAATGGTAATATTCGTTTACAAGAACCGCTGCAATAGTAAACGTTGAAGAATAAAGAGTAAAGAATAAAGTATATTATGAAAAGGAATAAGTTAATAAATATATAAAGAATAAATTAGATTATTATAACAATTATAACATTTTTTATTATAATATTTTTTTTATTCGGGGAGGAAAAAGGGAATAAGATGCTTGTGCATCATTATTATTAAATTGATTATCAATTTAATATCGTGATATTACTATTCTTATTCAACTTAAGACTGTGTTTCAAGACCAAAAATTTATTCGGCGTGCATTTAGTGAACTTGTATATATAAATGTATATAAATTCACAAAAGAAACATTAGCACGAAGATCTAGCTTTAACCAGTTCAGCGTATCTTTAATTATTTGTTAGATTATTATCTTATGGTCTATCTTAATATGAATCATGGATTTTTAATTTTTTAATCATCTAAACAGTTATGACATTTTTTAATCATCTAAACAAATCATGTTTTTATTAATAAAACGCTTTGTTTCAGCATTCTCTCATTTAAAAGCGAGGCATGGTAATAAGCATGATAAAGCCTTTTTATTACCTTATTATCTTAAATATCACGAAAAAAATTTATATTTTGTTGTATTCTCATTAGTAATGATTATTTTTTAAGTTTTATTTTTAACGTCATCAATAAAAGATTAAAATATCTTCTTATTAAACAAACACGAATTTAAATAATAATGACACAGAAAATAATAACATCCGCATGCCATGGTTTACCTTACATATAAAAAATACACATAAATTTAAGAGAGTTATAATAGATTTAGACGCTAAATTCTCATATTTTATAAATAAACTTGGATGAATTATTAAGAAATACACAAAGACGTCTTACCAAAATTTTCAAAAAATAATGTAGTTTACAAAATTACTTTTAATGATTGTGATGCATCTTGTGTTGAGCAGACTGAGAGACAACTTAAAACTCAGATTTTTGAATATTGGAATCCAAAAAATTAAAAATTAATAGAGATATAATAGCTCAGACGATTATAAATCAAACAACTAAGAGAACGAGAATGAGCCTTGCTGGGTGTCGGTAGCAAATTATAATTTTATTGTGATGTTTGTAAATCTTTGAATTCAAAGACATAACATTTTCAACTCTGATTGGGTCATCCTCAGTGAACACGCACGTATACTACAAACTAAGAATACATTATAAATAAAAATCGTTACACATAAGTCTCAGAGTACAAGAAGTACCGTTGTTTGGGAACCTTCTACAAAATTACGGTCGAATAATAGAGAAGCAATGTTGGTTGGTCCATCCTCATTGTTGTCCTTGTTGATATTTAATTACTATTAAGTAATTAAATATTAGCAAAACTATTAAGTAATTAAATATTAGCAAAAAATTAACAAAAGTACGATCACTCATTCAGTGATCACTGAGCATAGGAGGAATTACAATTACAATTTTAATTGAAACGTAAAATTGTTGACATGGAAAGCTTCTTAAAAAAAAATTAATATAAATTTAAAAAAAAGTTACAAAAAGGTAAAAAACAGACAATAGCCTTATCCAGACACACAAAATCTGGTCCAAAATCTGGTCCAAAATTGGTCCAAAATTTATAAGATGTTTTAAAGACGGTTTTTATAAAAAACGTTATATAATTCGATTTTGGACTTTATGTTGTCTGAGATAGAATTTCTTCACTCATATGTTTAAATAGATTGTAAACAAAAATTTTTGATTGTCTTTGCCGTAGCCAGTTAAATCGATGCGACATAATTTTGTTTTATTTTTCCTTGGACTCTTGGAATTGGACTTCCATTGATAATTTTATTACTTTTTTTTTGTTCCTTTTAATGATTGACTGTCTTTTGACTTTTTGACCATTTTTTAAAGTTCTTTTCGTGATTTTTTATTACTATAATTATGATTAATCCACGATCATTTTATGTACTTCTTGATTCCTTATGGTAAGTTAAAACATTAATTTTTTTATAAGCTTATGACTTAGAAATTAGATGTTATGTCATTTCGTTGCAGATTATTATTTACTTATTATTCTAATTTACATTACTTGGCTTCGTAACTAATATCAGTAATATATTCATTATCTTAGGATTAATTTTGGTTTTTATTTGGAGCATGAGAAACTTTGCGATACGTGATAAAAATGGTATTGTCACTAAAAATGGCTCAAAGATAAACTAAAATGTATAAAAATTTTATGTTTTATTATATTTTTAAATAATAGACTCAACTTTGCGTCCCAATAATTACATTTGACATTTTATTTGTTTATGTACATTTTCTTCTGATTTTTGAATATCGACAATCTTTAGACTTAACATATATTTAAGAAAATCCTAAAGTAAGACTGAACTCCGATGGGAAAATGCCTTCAATTAAGCGGAACTAAAAATGTCGACAATATCAACATTTTTAATACCATTTCCTACATTATCATTTTAACTTACAAACACAATGAAGCATGATTGGCCGTGTGCACGTGTGTGCCACTGTGTGCTTAACAATCGGCCAGCAAAGAGAAGCGTTCAGACATATGATTTGCTGTCTCCTTTTCTCTTAAGTTATAGCTATATGGTTTTGTTTACTGAATTGGCGTTGGTGCGTACAAGTCGTACAACGCGACGTTGACAAGCTTTTATAATTCTAAGATTATTGGTGATAAATACAGAGTGTCCCATTTTAATGTATCACCCTTAAAATTTTATTTGTTTTTAGAAAAGTGTTTCGAACAAAAGTGGTATAGTCTGAAAGGGGACAAATAATGAATTTTCGAAAAAACTGATTTTTCAATTTCAATAAATCATCTTTTTTTTTCAATCGAATTGATATTTTTTTACATGATTCATCCAATTATTCTGCATATAAGCATCAAAGTAAAAAAATCAATAATTTATGAAACATTTCATACTTCATTCTGACACATTTTTTAAATACAAAATGTTTCATAAATTATTCACTTTTTGATAACTATATTTTCATTTTTATGTATAAAATAATAAGATGAATCAACTTGAGTTTGAAAAGAAAACATATAGTTTCCAAAAAATTATGCAATTAGCAATACGCAACTATATATCTTTTGTGAAAAGTAACTGTTTATTTCCTTTTTTTACACCAATTGATTCATTTCAATTAATTTTTCGATAACCATATTTTAATGCTTTTATAACGCGCGCGCGCGCGCGCGTGTGTGTGTGTGTGTGTGTGTGTAGATAGTTAATACTTATTAAATCTTCTTACTAAATTGACGCCTTACTAAATTGACGAGTCTAATTATACTACGTACGTAAGGTGTGTGTGGGGATAGAAAATTGATAGCTATTAAATCTTCGCCTTCCTAAATTGATAAATCTTTTTTTTGTCAGATTCTTTTCTTTCGTGCAAAAACCCTAGGTTTATTTTGTTGTAATATATATAACTGAAAGGCATGCTAATATTGTTTACGTTTTTCTAAACGGAACTTTTGTTGTGATTCGACGCACACAAGCTTGTATATCGACGTGATAATGAAACTAAAACGTGATAATGAATGTAAATAAAAATTGTAGAATTCAAATACAGTTATTTTTGTATCTATTCTTGTATCTTTTAGGAGAATTTTTTTACTATTTTTTCTCATATTTCTGCCTACAAATGCTTCTCAAAATCACTTTCATTTTGAGGAACCCCGGTTATCGTAATCATCCCCAAAGCTGGCATTATACTAATAAACATTTTTTACTATTTGTTATTTAAAAATTTTATTAAAAAATTTTATTTATTTAAAAAACATTTTTTATTCTATTTGTTATTTAAAAACATTTTTTAGTTTTTTTATTTCTTTTTAGTTTTAGTTAAAAAATGAATCTAAAAATTATTTAAACGTGTCAACAATAATAAAAGTTTCTATTTATTTGCCTCGAAGATATAAATTACTATTTATGACATACACAGCCCGTAGCTTTACTTGCGTCGGTGGAAATTTGTTTTGAAGATTTTACATAAACATTAAAAACTTTATTGTTGCATACAGCTGCAATTTGCAAAATATCAGCATCATTAGAGAGTCTTGTCATTTCGAAATAAACAATATTGTTTGCAACGTTTAACGTTTCTCTATCTTTATTTATATTAATATTATTCATTGCTTCATCAATTTCACAATTACTTTTATATGTAGTACCTTCAGCTTTTTCCGTAACTTTTCTTAAATTTTCTCTATTGTTTTTTTATTTGGATTCTTCGTAATTTTTTTATTTTTGACTTATTTCTTATTGCCCTTTTCAATCGCTTACGACAGTGGTCGCAACGAAATGCCCTTTTCGAGCCGATTTCTGAAGCGACGCCTACTGTCCTCCCCACTACCGTTCAACGCTCGGCGGCCGAGCCGCCGAGCGCACGTGTGACGCTATGCTTCAAGAGCGTCCCCATATCAGAAATATGACGGAATCGCCCTTCCGTCAAACTATTATTAAAACACTAAATTGTTTATATTATTAATGTATTACATATGTTTTATAATAATATAGTTGTGACTTTACGTGTATGTGTAGTTTTATAATAATGTATAATAATTAGTTTCGATAATAKCTTTCCACATCACCCGTGAGGTACTATTATTGACGCGTTTATATATATTATAAAATATATTATTATAAACTATATCATTATAAAACATATATAACATTAATAATATAAACAATTTAGTGTTTTAATAATAGTTTAACGGAAGGGCGATTTCGTCATATTTCTGATATGGGGACGCTCCTAAGGCATAGCGTCACACGCGCGCTTGGCGACTCGGCCGCCGAGCGTTGAACGGTAGTGGGGAGGACAGTAGGCGTCGCTTCAGAAATCGGCTCGAAAAGGGCATTTCGTTGCGACCACTGGCTTACGATCTGATTTAAATGCATATTTCGCTGTGTGAGATCTTTGTGGCAATCGCAATTTTTCTTTAAATTTAAAATACTACTTTCTCCATCATTTTTTATGCAGACGCTATCCGCTACCCTGAAATTATACGCAGCGCTTCTGCTGAGGTATCTATTTTTGTGCACTTTATTAGTCACAATATTATTGAAACTCTCGTTCGCTTGATTAGATGCCGACATAGAAAATTTATGTGCATTTGCTGCATATTTACTAAAAAATTGCACTAGTTTTTAGTATAAAGTTTGATCAGAAAAATTAACCGTATGATTCTCTTTTAATTTGTACCAGCCCAACTAGAAATTGAAACCAGATAAAACCTAGTACCCGACCAGTTGCCCCGAAAAAAATACGGACACTGGCCGGGAAAACTGTGAATGGCCCGTACATGCACGGCGACGCTTTAGTCGGTAAGTGCTTTGATAGTCTAATTAGACGGGGTCTAATGTTCGCGCCCTGACACAGCCTCGAATATTTATAAAAAATTTACCGGGTAAATTTTAGTTTTCCTAACAAGGATCTAGACAGTACTATCTTTATTATATTATCTGAATTATTATATCAGTTATATTACATGTTATTTATAATATTTATTTGTATCTAATTAGTAATTTTTTTTACTGTGAATAAAAATATCCGAGGTGTTATTCATTTTATTAGTTTATTCTATTCTCTAGTAGATTATTCTGGGTAATTATTCCAGGTTAAGGCTGACGGCACAGAACGAGACGTATCTGTCATAGTCGTGGACGTAAGGTAAGACAAAAAAATGTATACGTAAGGATTAACGTATACATTTTTCTCTGCTTTACTTTACGTCCGCGCTACGACAGTTACGTCTCGTTCTCTGTCAGCGACCTTAACCTAGAATAATTATCCAGAATAATCTACTAGAGAATAGAATAAACTAATAAAATGAATAACACCTCAGATATTTTTACTCACGGATTTTTTTACTCAGTAAAAAGAAATTACTATAATTAGATACAAATAAATATTATAAATAACATATAACATAACTGATAATAATTCAGTAATTATGTATATGAATGACGAAATATACACGAGAGATCGCCGCGTCGAGTTACTCAATCTAAACAGTTTATACTTTTATGGCTTTGTCGAGGCACTCGACAATCCTCACTAGTTTTACCACAGCATTACTAGCCAGTGCCTTTATCTTGCTTCTACAGTGGAGCCTTTATTAGTTTTACCACAGTATTATGGCAAGTGTCTCCTCTTAAGTTCTATAGATCGATCGAAACCAGAATATCTGCGTATGGTCAGCCTAGAAATTAGACAATCCCGTCGTAACTAGTTTTATTAAGAGATACCTTGCCGGGCCCTTGCCAAAAATTGTAGGAATCGAGTTTTTCTCGGTCGTATTTCTAGCTGGGAGTCTCTGCAATTCTCGTAATTATTAAATATATGATCTGTCTTTTTAATTGTATTGCAAGCTTATCGCTTCAGCTTTTATTTTGCGAGACTGCATAAGAAAAACATTTTTTTAAATGTGCAATAACGCCTTTTCTTTTCAATTGTTTGTATTTGTCACACATTTTATAAAGCTCGTTAGAAAAATTTTTAGTCAAATGAGTTTTATCAGCCAATTTATAAAAATTAATATTTGTCTTTTTGTACCGTCGCAATCATCGAACTATCTTCATTCTCTTATAATGCTAAGCTTACAGTAGATTGACCTTTTGAAGAATATTACTGTGATTTATTAGCTCAACTCCAGCATCTGCCTCCATTACCTTAGCGCTACCGCAAAAATTCATGCGACAGTCATCTTCTTTTTTTATGATTTAACTCACATTTTAAACATTTTCTGTTTCTAGTAGCATAGTTCAGAATTGTAGGAAACAGGACCAGTTAGTGTTGATAAACAATCGAACTAACTAAGAGATAATCGGAGCGGTGTGGTCGCGCAGCCTAAGTGGTAAGGTTGCTGTTAGGAAGGAGAACGAAGGATCCCGAGTTCGAATCTCGGTCGGCTCCGTTAATTTTTCAGAACGCTTACAGAATTTTTCCCGATAAAAATTATAATTATAGTGCTAATTATAGTGCTATAACCATTCAAACTGTCATAGCTGCGGCCATTTCTTCGCTTAGAACAGCTCATATCACATGAAACAATAATATTCATAATTTTGCCTAAATTCTTATCAAATTCATTACTTTTCATTTGTGCAGAAGAGTTAATGGTAGATGCGAGTAAATATCTTTAGCAATATCCCGTGGCCTAAAAAGTTTATAAACATTTGTATGAGAGAAAATAAGACTGTATTTATGCATATTAAAATTTATATTACATATAAAAGGTTACAATTATTAAATCATAAATAAATTAACTTGTTGATAAATGTATAATTGGTATATATAAAAATAATATAAAAAGATCTCATACATTTTCATATATAATTCTCAAGCAAAACGAAATACAAGAATATAATTGAAGGATAGTAAAAATCTATGTCTTATAATTAATTTAAAGTATATTGACTATCTATAATTATTTCCTTCTTAATAAAAATTATACTTTACATAAGTATGATTAGTAAAGAAATAATATTAAGAATTTGTGTGAGTAATTGTAAGATATGTGAACAATTGAACAAATTTAATATGTTGCAATTATGTAGACTAAAATAAGAAATAATTGTAAAAAATGTAGATTTATGCAATTTTTATGTCAACAATTACTTTCCATTTAATTGTAAGTAAGTGTGCGAGTGATTTTTATTTTTTTGGTTTTATAGAATATTAATTATTTTGTAACCAAATAAATGAATATTATGTTATATTAGCAAAATTTACATTTATTTGGTTTTACAAAATAATTAATATTCTATAAAATCAAAAAAATGAAAATCACTCGCACACTTACTTACAATTAAATGAAAAGTAATTGTTAACATAAAAATTACATAAATCTACAATTTTTACAATTATTTCTTATTTTGTAGTCCACATAATTGTAACATATTAAATTTGTTCAATTGTTCATATATCTTACACATTTGCTCACACAAATTCTTAATCAGTCAGTTGCTTCTGATTCCATTACTGATCCATTATTTTTTCCTAACGTTTGTATAAGTCATTTGAAAAACTTGGAATATCTACACATGTTAGGATTTTATTCAAGCCTGTGCTTCCAGAACCTGAATGGCACCTAAAACATAAATAGTATATTATGACATAAATAGTATATTATTAAGATTATTTTTTAAATTATTTTTTATGTGTAATATTGAAATTTATATTATTTCTTAATTAAAAAGCTTTCATTTAATTTTGACAATTAGTCTTCGTGTTATTATATTAATACACTTTTTTGAAACTTGCATCGAACACTTATTTGTTTTAAAATACAATTCCATTGTCGAAATACATTCACTTAGATGTAAATATTTTTAAACAAGATACATTTAGATTAAATAATTACAGAAATGACTTACCAAATATAACACCTGCATTAGTGTGTGAAACATTGTTTTTAATCTTTCCAATGTGCACTGAATTAAAAAAAATCACATTGATCACATTTTATGTCTAAAACTGAATGGAGGCCTTTTCCTGCATCACTTTTTCTAAAAGACTTTTACATTTCAAGCATTTGAGATTTTTCGCTAGATGTTTCAACTGGATGCGCTACTTCCTTCGCCAATTTCTATGTAATCTTTATTTTGTTCTTGAAAGTTCTTGAATTTTTTCTTATTTGCAATTGACATAGTTGCTAAAGCTCTGGCATCTCTCGCATCTTTCTTTTTACTAGTAACTAGTACTAGTAAAATGGCCGCTTTGATTCCGAGGATTCGACATTGTTTACGGTGTCTATAACCTTACTAACTCAACGCACGAATATAAAGCATAAAGATAATACACAAAAAGTACGGTCGGTATTCATAGGCCGGTATTCATAGTCGATTCTTATTTTAAGATTGTCTTAAAAGTAATGTCTTAATCCTTTGCGGCATACATTTTCTGGAGGACAATTTTTTCGAAAGTGATACGGTTTTATAGGTTTTTGTGGTCACTGATCACGAATCCATTGTCAGATTTGCGAAATTCAAAATAGCGGATTTAATATGGCGGACTACTTGACAAAAATTCTAGAATTCGAAGTTTAAAAAAATATTGCTGTTCTACGTATAATTCTACGTATAATTTGAAATAAAAAAGGCCTGTAGCGATTTTTTGAAAAAATGCATACTTTTCGAGAAAAAAAAATCATGAACATCTGAAATCATAAAAGTTCCAGAAGAACATTTGACTATGAGGCCAAAGAAATTTAGTTGATTTTTGGTAAAGTACATACGGTAAAAAGAGTTTTTGAGGGCACTGATCACGAATCCGTTGTTAGATTCGCGAAATTCAAAATGGCGGATCCAATATGGTGGACCACTTGACGAAAATTTCAGAAATTGAGGTTACAAAAAATATGATTTTTTCAAAAAAAATTTATATTGATCCTGTAACATCGGAAATATTGTTCATTATCTAGCGGAGAACGCAAACCTGACAATCCAAGATCTCCTTTTCCATACTTTCAAGTTAATTGCAATCGTTTTGTGGCCATAAAATCGGTCATTTAGAGTGTAGGTCGCCATATTGTGTCCGCCATTTTGAATTTTGCAAATCTGATAACGGATTCGTAATCAGCGACCCCGGAAACTCTTTTTCCCATACTTTCAAGTCAATCGCAATCTTTCTGTGGCCATAAAATCGATTATTTGAAGTGTATGGCCGCCATATTGAATTTTGCAAATGAGACAATGGATTCGTAATCAGCGACTTCGAAAACCCCTATATACCAATCATCGTAAGGATACGCTTAAAAGTTTCCCTAATAATGAATTTTTTCTAAAAAAAGTGCTGTTTTTCAGAATTTATTTATTTATATAAACCATTGACGAAAATTGTAAACAATTTGCACATGAATTTTGATTCTGTAACATGTCAAGAATAAAATTACAAAAAAAAAAACCCGGTTAAATCGAATAAAAACTACTTTGAAATCGTAAAAAAATGTTTTAAAAAAGGTGGCATATGGATATGCCACTATTCCGCAAAGGATTAAGACGCTAGTACGCTTCTGTGATTGGTTTATGACATCTCATGACTGTACTTAAGACGGTCTTAAATATAAGATCCGACTATGAATACCGGCCATAGTCTGTTCTTATTTTAAGATTGTCTTAAATAATGTCTTAAGATGCTAATATGGCTCTGTGATTGGCTTATGACATCTTGAGAATGTACTTAAGACGATCTTAAATATAAGATTCGATTATGAATACTGGCCTACGTAAGACATAGGCGCGTGCCTAAGTGGAAATGACTTGTCGATAGAAAGAGAAAGAATATATCGCTTTAACCTATCTGTCTTTCTCTTGCATGCGTCGTTAGAAAGAGATAGATACGTTAAAGCGATATTCCGTCTCTTTCTATGGATAAGTCATCTTCCCGGGGGGCTTACGTACTCTAGGTTTGTTCGCGTCGCATGCTCTAACATGCTTCTACTCACTTCAACATGCTCCAATCTATAGTATTACTTATACGTATATTATAGATAAAGCGTGTTGGAGCAAATAGAAGCATGTTGGGGCATTGCGACGCGAACAAACCTACTGTGTATTATCTCTATGGTATAAAGACGCGGAGCGAGAATGTAGCGTTGCTGCATCGCACGGAATGACGCAGTGGCATTTTTGCGCTTCTGCGCATAAGGAGCGGAGCGAAAGAGCGGAGTGGTATTCAACTAATATTTTCTGTATGGAGGCGACTGCGTGGACGCGAGTAAACTTTAAGTTGAGCACAGCTGCAATCGGAGAATATGCAATCGACTATTCTTTTCACATTCGACTGTGATTGGTCAATTTCTTGCGACTTACGACTTATGACTCTATTGTAGAATCGGCGTTAAGAAAGCAGTCGTTGCAGTTTATGGATCTGTGTGTGCTTCGTGATCGTACAATAGATTCGAGGAGCGGTAGCAAGATTATAATAGCAAGAAATAGCAGTCAGCCTCGAAAACAACGAGAAATGGATTTATTAAGAAGAGAACGAGATTTACTCGAACAAGAATTGAGGTTTTCTGATGTAAAGCAAATGTTTCATCAAATTCAGCATCCAGCATAATATCTTCGATAAACATCCAAGCTATTAATGACTTACTCAGCGAATTCCATGGCGATGGAATTTACTGGAAATGGGAAAAACAGGTACACTATTACGCATTACATATAATTTAGACGATAATTCAACGAGAATGTTAATTAGTTTACGGTTAAAAAGAAAAGCTCTAAACTGGTTCCATTCGAAGCCTAACCACTTAGAATTAAGTGTCGATCAATTATAAGAGAGAATGAAAGAAATATTTGACTTATGGCCCAACAAATTGGCATTATGAAGAACTTTCGAATGAAGAATATGGCACATCAAAGAATCATTTTCTGATTACTTCCACGATAAAGTAATATTGATAACCAATCGATGACGAAGAACTAACAGATTACATCATCGATGATATTCCAAATAAAAGGTTACATGATTAAATACGCATGCGACGCTTCGATA
Source organism: Cephalotes varians (assembly GCA_037157785.1). Classification (NCBI taxonomy): domain Eukaryota; kingdom Metazoa; phylum Arthropoda; class Insecta; order Hymenoptera; family Formicidae; genus Cephalotes; species Cephalotes varians. The sequence continues at coordinate 25,761 of JANQDE010000482.1, read as the reverse complement.
CAAAATCTAATCTATTTGAAGCTTTCAGAAATTTAACACTTGATTTCAAAAGTCCTTACAACAGAAGCGATTGACATGACAAAATTAATGAAAACAGAATTCACTAACAAACCTACAGAAATAAAAACAAAAGGCGCATTTGTTTGTCGAGAATGTGTTACAAAACCGGGCACATTCTAGAATTGTGGATAAAGTGGATCAATTGTGGATCAAAGAAGAAAACAACACAGAAAATAGTGAAGATACAACGCAAGCGATACAGGATTCAACACAGAAGAAAATGGAAACAGCAGAATCGACTACTCACATGGTTTAGAATACATCGTCTATGCCATATATGGTGGCAATAAAATATTCTGTGGTAGATACGTGATAATAATAACACATCCGATTTTAGGGTAATGGCAATGATGGATTCAGGGTCATTGGTAAGTCTAACCAAAGAAAGTTACGTTCCATGCACGCGAGTCCATATCAAATAATTCTAATTCTTATTACGGAATTAACTTCTTTAACGATCCTTAATACATTTCAAAGTAAGATAAGTCAATGATATCGATCTTGTAATGGTTCGTCTTTGCGACGCAGTCGCAACGGGAACGGGAATAGACGCAGGATAAACTGTTAGCCGGGTTCGGATAAATAGAGACTCGTGGAAACAAATTTTTATTGTAATATAATTATACAAATAGTTGAGCGGATCTTATTTACAGTGGAATCAATGTTTTTATTTACAATTGTTTCTACAAGTCGTCGAGGAATTTAAACAGCGAGGGATGTTAGAGCGTATTATTATCCGTAAGCGCAAGGCGGGTTTAGTCGCGTAGCTAGCGATGGCGGTCCTTGACTAGCTGGCCCTGATCGTAACGCGGGATAAGGTGTTGAGTTCCGTCGCGCAGAAGGCTATGAGAGGTAATGCGGGAGTGGCGCACGCGGGTTGCTCGATATGGTGGCTGATTGGTGGGCGCAGCCTGATATCTGGCGTGGGCCTGCGGTCGGAATTTGAAAGCGTCCGGGCCGATGAGCAACGATCGACAACGCTTGATCCCGGTATCTTAAAGTGAGGAAACTGGGGTGTTTTAGGAGCCGAGTATCGGCGGAGATCGAGAACGCTTGATCTTGGTATTTTAGAACGAGGAAGCTGGGATGCTCTAGGAGCCGAATATGCTCGGCTCCTAGAGATCAAGAACGCTCGATTTCGGTATCTTCGAATCAGGAAGCTGAGGGTGCTCTAGGTGCCAAGTACGCTCGGCAGAACTCGAGAAAGCCCGGTATTTCAGAACGCGGAAACTGGAGTGCTCTAGGAACCGAGTACGCTCAGCGGAGATCGAGAACGCTCGTTGACTAGTCGGATTCTTTCGTTATACGAACCGTTATACTTTCCCCTTATATATGCGGCCGATCGTTGACTGCCGCAAATTGCATGCGTCTTCTTGTGATGTGGGACTCTCCTCACCGGCAGCCGGCAATTGTGGGAGACCCATCGGCGTGATAGCGAGCTTTGAATTTGCCGTTGTAAACGGTCGTGCAGTGATTCAACGCAAGATTGTGCTAGTAACGATGCAGTCGGAAGTGCAACGTTACAATCTTAATATAAGTGTTCTTAGCTGTTCCCGATACTGCAATGATATTTGTCGCATTATTAGGACAAGATTTTATATCATCTCCGATTATAAATATTTTATTTGAAAGAAACTGTGTAATATCAAGACGCAATAATAATATTTCAAGAAACAATGTAACCGAAAATTTTCAACAATAGATAATGCATATTGAATACACAAATAAACCGGAAAGTATAACAAAAACTTTAAATGTTAATGCACAAATTGATTTTTCCATGAAAAAGCGCTTAAAACAGATGTATAACTAGGAATATATCTCTAATAATAATCCTGATTTAAATACAGTAAAAACAATTGACACGAAAATGACTATCGCATTAAAGCATGATCAATTAGTTATCGTTCGAGACTAGCGTTTGCCGACAAAAAAAATTGCGTAAGATTTTAGACAATTCACTACAAAATAATATTATTTGACCGAGTAACAGCCCATATGCTAATCTTATCGTACTTGTACATAAGAAAAACGGTGAATTACGTTTATGTAGTTTATGTGGATTACAGAGAACTTAATAAAGACTAAAAAAAATTTAAAGATAATTATTAAAAATAACTTCCCAATACCATTAATTGACGAGATTTAGATTAGAATTGATGAGATTTAAATTAGAATTGATGCGATCATTTAGATAGATTAAATTATGTGAAAAAAAAAAAAATTTTAGCAGCCTCGATATAACGGATTTCACCACGTAAAAATGACTGAAGCTTTCGTCAAATACACATCATTTGTAAGGACGCTAGGACAATTCGAATTCTTACGAATACCCTTTGGTCTCACTGACGTACGTGTTTTCATTAATGTCTTTAGTAAACTAATAAATGATAATAAAATACTTTTATATTTAGATGATATTTTAGCAACTGAAAATATCGAAGAATACTGAGAAATTAAAAAAAATGTTTTTCAAACAGCAGCACAAAATAAATTAATATTCCGATTAGACAAATGTTCATTTTTATACGAAGAAATAACGTATTTGGATTATACGATAAAGCAAAATAGTATTAGACCAAGCAAACATAATATAGAATCAATACTTAACTATCGTATTTCTCGTAACACTAAAGAAATATAAAGATTTTATTAGCAAACTACTTCAGACGATTTTTAAAAAACTTTGCAATACTAGCTAAACTGTTATGTGATTTGGTAAAGAAAAATGTTGAATTTCGATTTGGATCAAATGAAAACAATGCTCTCAAATCTCTGAAGAACATATTATTATCTGAACCTGTTCTAGCAATTTATTCATCACAATTACTAATTGAGTTATATTATAACGCGAGCGTTGATGTAGGAGCAATCCTATTATATAAACAATTAGACGGCACATTATTATTTATATCTTATTTTAGTCATTAAATAACTAGTGTAGAATCGAAATATTACAGTTTTGAACTAGAGTATTTAGCAATTTATGCTATTTAACATTTTCATGTTTATTTATTTGGAAAAGCCTTAAAGATAATAACAAATTGTGATAGTTTCAAATTAAATTTAAATAAACAATTAATAAATCCACAGATAACCAGGACAATATTCTTACAGAATTACGATTCAAATAGAATACAGATCCAATAAGCGAATGTCACGTATAGACGCTTTTAGCCGCTGTTATGGTATGAATATATCAAAATAATCTTATGTCTTTGAAAGGATATTCCTGAGGGTATTCTGAAACGACTTTTTCTTTCACAAAAATTTGTCCGACGCTAAGTTTTTAAGTTTTTTTAAGTAAAAAAGAATAGTTATCGAATCACGAGGCGCGTATAGGAGATAGGTGATTCGATAACTATTCTTCTTTATAATTTAAAAACTAAGCGTCGGACAAATTTTTGTTAAAGGGAAAGTCGTTTCAGAATATCCTCAGGAATAGGTGCTGTGCGGTCGCCAGGACCGCACAGAAACTCGGGGCGTCTGCCGGAAGGCAGCCCGCCAACATCAATACTGAGATCGCGCACAGGTAGGCGCGCGGCTTTCTCGCGAGCACCGCGGACCACGAGCTTTCTCGCGAGTGAAATAATTAGCGAATAACCGTGAAAAAATCAACAATAGAGGGCTCGCGCAGTACCTTTTCTCGGAAAGAAGATTTCACCGAGAAGAGTATAAGAAGCCACGACGAGTCACAATGGGCACCGATTTTTGGTATCCAACTAGTGAAAAAGATAATTTCAGACGCTGAGCCAGGAGAGTAGCTAAGCTGCCGCCTTGTATCGCTGCTGCGCCAGCCGCCAGCTTATCGCTGCCAAGGCACGCCACTACACCGTAGAAGCTCACGCCGCTGTGCCTTTCGCCGCCAAGACTGACTCGACCACCGAGGGACTTCCTGACCACTTGGGACGTCAGAGTCTGGCGTCCAACTTCGCCGTTCTGGAAGCCGCCGGCGCTCCTCTCGTCGCTGCGGGAAACATCTTCGAGGCGACCGGCAAGGGTGCAGTGCCGATCTAATACCAGCGACCAGGCTGTGCAGAGTACTGCTCAGTGGGAGTCATCGAGCGACGACGAGGCTGTCCCGCCGAAGAAGGAGACTCGCGGTACTTAGGTGGAGGAGCAGATCGACATAGATCTCCAGAAGGAGAGCCCGGAGAGGTCGTACACGCCGCCAGGGACTCCGCCTAAACTGCTCGCTGGAGGCCACGCAGACACACAGTTACCCGGTCTTCTATTGAGTGGCGAGAACGCTTTTAAGGCGCACGGGAAACCGGCCCTTTTTAGAGCCATATAAAGACTCACACACTCATACTCTCACACGAACACTCGTCTTACACGTTGTACATAAAATCTACTGTATATATTGTACATATCCATATTAATTGAATAAATTGATATTTATACCAGAACAAAAAGCTCGTTATTCAGCGATTGTCTTTGGACACGAAGCGCCCCTAGCCTGCGGATATAGCGGCGAGCGCGCCCACAGGTCCCTTCAAAGACATAAGGTTATTCTGAATCACCCTGTATATATATATATATATATATATATATATATATATATATATATATATATATATATATATATTATATATATATATATATATATATATATATATATATATATACACACATATTTTAGAAGCAACAATTTTCGACCAAATTTTATGTATTAAACAAAGCAAAGATAAAATTATTTGGAAGATACGAAACAAATTAGAACATAAATGAACTGAAAATAAATTTTTGGAACTGCGTGATGGATTATTATATCGTAAATTTAAAAACAAAAAGCTATTATTCTACATACCATTCTGTATGGAAAATAACGTAATCTCGTCATGTTATGATAATTTTGAACATGTTGGCGTTGCTGAAGTATTCGAAAATATTAGTAGAGTATATTCCTATAGGTTCTCATAGATGCGTCAAAAGATAAAGGATCATATTTCTAATTGTCTATATTTATTTTTCAACTTCGAACAATAAATCAGAAGGATATCTTCATGATGATTCAAAAGGTAATCTACCCTTTTAAACGTTACATATTGACTATTATCTTTTAGAAAAAAGTGGCAAAGGATATAAATACATATTATCCATAATAGAGGCGTTCACGAAATTTATTAAACTATATCCGTGTAAGAGACTAAAATAGAAGAAAATAAAACATTTACGCACATATTTTAACAGTTATAGTAAGCTAAACCATATTGTAAGCGATCGCGGCACATTGTTTACATTCACTGCATTTAAACAATTTATATTAGATGAGTCTATCGAACATATATTAATAGCTGTCAGTATTCCAAGAACGAACGGACAAGTTGAAAAATTTAATAGAATAATAACCCCAATGTTAGCTAAAATCTGTGAAACTCCTGTAAAATGGAATAACGTCTTACAATCAATTAAATTTGCTTTAACTAATTCAATATGTCGAGTTACAAACGAAACACCAAGTCGATTATTATTTGGTATAAATGAAACAGTGTTATTAAACTTAAATCAATTTTAGATTCTTATTCAGAGCAAGATTGAAATTTAACAAAACTACGAGAACAGGCTTTCGAAAGAATTAAAAAATTCACGCGTGTCAACGAGACAAATTGAAAGAGAATTAGGTATTCCGAAATCAACGTTACAGGATCTTGATCACTCATAACTTCCATTCTTATCATATCACTCTGACACAACAATTAATACTCAATGATTTTCAACAAAGACTAGAATTTTAGGTGGGCACAAATAATTGCGTTCAAATATTTTTCAGATTTGTTTTATTTAGTGATGAAACAACTTTTTACAACACTGGACAATTAAATCGATATAATTCTCACTATTAATCTATTGAGAACCTACATTGATATCCAGAAGTTAATCATCAACATCGTTGGAGCCTCATTGTATGGTGTGGCATATTAAACGGAAACCTTATCGACCTTTATTTTTTTGACGAAAATGTTAATGGTAATAATTATTTACTTTCTACAAAGATTGCTGGCATTGCTTGAAGATCTGGACACAAGATAACGTATGTTCTTTCAGCAGGATGGTGCGCCGGGGCACTGAAGTAGAAGAATTAAATACCATTTAGATTTCACATTCCCAGGTAGATGGATAGGACGCGGATCAGTGTCCTAGATCTTCGAACTTGTCAAGTCTAGACATCTTTTTATGGGGATACTTGAAAAGTGTTGTATACTTAAAAACCCATAACAAGAAAGAATATAGAGCGTATAACTCTTGCCTACCGTAGTATTCCAAGAAATGTACTTTTATCGACAGTTGATAGTTTTGAACGTCAAGTTCAATTATGTGTGGATAATAATGGACAAATATTTGAACATTATTAAGATCATAATTTTTTTTCACATGAAACCTAGATTCTGATATGGATTGGATTGGCAGGATCAGTCCCGATCTTGCCTTAGTTGGCCAGATCAGTTTTGATCTTGCCTTAATTGGCCGAATCAGTCCCGATCTTTCCTTAATCAGTCAGATCAGTCTCGCTCTTGCCTTAATCAGTCGGATCAGTCCCGATCTTGCCTTAATCGGTCGGATTAGTCTCAATCTTGCCTTAATCAGCCAAATTAGTTCCGCGCGATCTTGTCTTAATCAGCCGGATCATTCTCGCTCTTACCTTAATCGGTCGGATTAGTCTCGATCTTGCCTTAATCAGCTGGATTAATTCCACGCAATCTTGCCTTAATCGGCCGGATCAGTCCCGATCTTGCCTTATAACCTAACAAGTACTTAACGAAAAGTAACTTAGTTATAGTATATTTTGGAAAGCTCTCGAGATGAGCTATAAGAATATGTAATGAGAAATAGGAGGGTTCATTTAAAAAATTGAAGACGACCTTCACGTGACCTTCGTGACCAGAGGACTAGCCAAAGTCAAATCAATAGCACGATCTTATGTCCCCCTTCGAGTCAAACAACTTTTGTCTGAAACATTTTTGTCTACTGGGTTTAGTTTCCGAGATATTTGGTTGGATCGTTTAAAATGGAATATCCATATATATGTATTAAATTAATTATTAGAAAACGAGAGATTAGATTACGAGAAAACATAAACTTCTTTTTCGTACTATATATTAAATTAAATTAATATACATTAAATTTAATTTATCCACGTTTTATTGCTTATGTATTTAATAGTATTCGTAAAATAAATCATAAATATATAATAAATCTTTATTTTGTCCTTTGTTATTAAAAAAATATGCAATTTAACCAACATTTTTAAAAACTGATTTTTAAGATATAATAAAAAATTAAATTACACTAATTAATCTACATTAATTAATCAAATTAATTGTCAAATAACAAATGTAATATTTTGCCAAATATATTATTAAGTAGTAAAGCCCTAGCGGCTGAAGAAGGCATGATTTTGATGATTTTTTTTATGCGCACAGTAAATTCAATACAAAATTCATTTCAAGGTTTTTATTTATTACATGTATTATACATTAAGCAATTAAAAATTTTTTATATTTTTTAGTGACAAAATGGCGGCGCTAGAGCCCAACAAAGAGAAGCCCTTTTTGTGATTAATGGTTCACGGGCGGTAAAATATCTCGTCCAATTTTCAATCTGGATCAGAGGAGCGAAAACTTTGAATTCTATATATGATTCACTAGTGAAGTACGTATGGAAAAAAATAAAAAAAATTGTTGTGAAAATGGTGCTTGTTGAAAAATAAGTTTTCATTTTTCAATGAAAGATTACGTAGAAAATCGTTTGTAAAAAAGTTCTCAATAAAACGGGAAATCCGTACATAGTTCCGTAGAAAATATAATTTTGAAGCTGCAGTTAAAATTTTAAATAAATCAATAAAGATTTCTCGGAGTTATGTTACCGCCCGATTTGAAAAGTGCAGTTTCGAGAAAAACGCGTTTACAGTTTTACTTATCATTTTTCCATAGAAAACTTTGATTTGAAAATTTTTGATTTGCGATGCCTGCGCCATACAAGGTACAAATTGAGAACTGGCGAACTATCCAAAAGTACATACAATAAACTCATATTATGACAGACTGACAATTTACACGACATTAAAATTTCCCATCATAGCATATTCGACGTATAAAATTATAAAAGCGATATCCATATCGACACATGACTATAAAGACGTTCACATTCATAAAAAAAATTAACCACCTCCTACTAGCAGTAGATAAAGAAAATCATCATTATATTCTACTTAACGAACAAGAACTCAACAAATGTACGCGAGACATCATATTCACATGCGGACAGAATTTTCCCATATATCACATAAGAGTAAGCGCACCATGCAAGGTGCAAATTTATATGAACGCGCCTGGACAGTTCCAGAACTGCGAATGGAGACATGTTCTATCAAATACAACTTTATGGATAATGTTAACAGAGGCACAATCATGGGTGTATTCCACACCCGTAAGCCAAAAGGTAACCGTACAATGTTATGATAGATTAGAAGATAAGATAGTAATAAATGGAACCGGTAAAATAAAATTAAACGGGAATTGTAAATTAACGATACTCGATATAACATTAACCACACACGCACACTTACCAGATTTTAATCTGACACTTATACGCGACACGGACAATCGAAACATGAAACTCAGCAAGCAAGCACAGTTACAACCAATAATTAAATATCCAGCGGAACGTACAAAACTAAGTATAAGTCTAGAGGAAATAAGCGAAAATCTAGATAATAAGGAATAATGTATATTCCGAAATAAATATGTAATGTATCCCCTAGGATCAAGCACTATAATTATAATCGTAGCAAGCGGAATAGGCTTAAGTATATGGTGGATAAGAAATAAAAAGCGAAAGATAATAAGCACTCAAACACAAATGCGATGCGGCGACGCAATGTTTTATTAGTAAGAAACGATTATGAAAAGAATCGGGTAATCAAAAAATGTAACAAAAATTGTAAATGCAAAAGAAAATTCGATCCCTCATTTTCTTTTCACAAGGAGGGAGGGATGTTACGAGGCCAAGATATGCTGTCAAGTAAACAGGAAGTAACAACAAGGAAGCAGGATTAAGCAGGAAATAAAAACAAGTAATATTACTAAAACTTGATCTCGTAACATAATAAATTAAACACCGTAAATCTCACGTACTCCGATTGCATGATCGGTTCCCAGAATGCCGACCACAGCAATATAAGGAAATAAGGTATTATAAAAACGCAAGAAAAAAGGCGAAGACAGGTTCAGAGTAAAACAGTCAGTTCGCTCCTACGTCTGTCGTTTGGTACATTGTAAAAGAACTAGATTCTGTGTAAAATTTAACTATATTTTATTTTGTAATAAAAAGTTAAATCTAAAAGTGAAGTGAGTTTGAATTCTCCTCTCTGCGTCGTGAAACCCACAACAATATCAATAAGTGGTGCCAAGTCTCATCTCTACATTTAAACATATAATTGCTTTTAAAAAATAAAACCCAAGTACGAATCTTTGTATTTCTATTCAAGAATTTTCTTATTCTAAGTAATAGTAATCTCTCTAATTTTTTTTTTGAATAATGATATCATAAAATTGTGTTACTCAACTCAAATAATATGTATCCAACCCAAGGTAACAGCTTTCATTTTCTTTTAATATGTGATATTCCAGCATGTGTTTTCAAAAAACATAACAGTACAAAACGAAAAAATTTAATTTAAACAAAAAAAATTTTTATGTAAAAAACTTGGCGCTGCTAATCTGAATAAGAAAAATAATGAAAACAATTTAATGTAATTGTTAAGTCCATGCCCAGGATTTTTTATTTTATGGGAAGTTCAGGGTTGGAGGGGACAAAGAAGAATGTAGCAACAGCCTTTGCTTTCTCTCTTTCTCTCTCGCAGGTCACGTTTAGGGCGCGTGCCACGAGTCGAGCGCACCTGTGTAAGGCCTCAGATTGCGGGTCAATGTCCGACTTAAGGGGATGCTAAAGCCGTCTGTTTTACCGACATTTGTTTTAATCTCTTTTCTTCTAATTGTCTTTATAGATTTAAAAATCCTTTTCCACAATTAAAGTATAGATAATAACGCAGGCGCAAAGCTACATTTGGATATGAAAAACGAAAAAAAATTACAAAATTTATCGACTTCTGGCGTCGACTCGTAACATCATTTGCTTTATATAAAAGTTTTATACTTTGTACGTGTACGAAAAGTAGCTAGGCGCCTAGCGATTACATGAAAGAACAATATTATGCTTTTAGAAATGGGCTAGAAGCTTTAGTATAAGAGAAAAGAGATTAAAAAGATTTATGTGTGCGAGCGCGTGAAATATTGATGTATTAGTATATAGTGATGTGTTCTTGTCGCGTAAATCGTATATGCATAAGTGCATTTAGTCGGTAAAACAGGATCCGCATCGGAGTTCGGTCTTTGGTTTAGCATCACCTTAAGGGCGCCTATAACACCGTCTGAGACAGTACGCTCGTTGGTCCTTCGTTTAGGTCAAGGAACTGAATTCCTATAACCTGGGAATGGACCTGTGAGATTTTATGAAAGTGAGGAACGGATGAGGGTTAATCGATTAAATAAAGACCATTTAAGATTTAATTAATATTTATTTTAACATTGAAGTTTATTTTAAAAAAAGAAAATGCGGGTTATAAAATTTACAAAAGAAAAAGATTTTACATTTACACAGGCTAATTTTACATCTAAGGAATAAACACGAATTTACAAATCAATAAAAAAAAATTTTACAATTAAAAAGAAAAATAAAACCTCATATAATATTTGTATAAAATTTAGATGTGTGTCTGTGTATGTATGTATGAGTGTGTTTCGCGGGTGTTATACAAGTTCGGTGAGTAGTAATTTACAAATAATTTAATAATATTATGTGTATGTGTGTTATTGTGTCCGTGAGATGGAAAAAAGAAGGGATTACAATTTATGGAGAATAGCTGAGGACAGGGGAAAGAATCGGTAAAAGAAATTTGCCGGGAAATAAGGGAGTGGAATCTCAGGAAAGTATACGGCAATCCCGTGATTGGAATGCGCGGTGGAGACCACTCTCCTCAAGTTTTCAAGATTCATCGCGTTAGGATCTATTGTATATGCTCCTGGAGGGGAAGGACTAGTGGATTGAGAGAAATGGGTGGCAATGGAGATGAAAGGGAGTTCTTCGAAGTCGTGGAACTGGAGGGGAGAAGAGGAAGCTCGGATTTCGTCCAGGAATTCCACACTAGATGTAGAAGAAGGCGAGGGAGATGTGGAAGAAACGACGGGGAATAAACGTGGTGAAACAGGAGAAGATGAGTCGTAGAGTGGAGAAGACAGGGGTATGGGAGAAGATATAGGAGAAGGTACGGGATCTTGAAGGGGGGAATCTTTTCTCTGTTATGGGAGAGGAAATATGAGGGAAAGAAGGAGAAGGAAAAACAGAAGGAAAATTTGATAATGCCTTTGTTATTTGGTCTCTCTGTTACTAAGTAAATTATTAATTACAGTTAAAACTTTCCGCGCTCGTCTGTTTCGCCGATTCCGGATGCGTTTAAATTGTGCTCGGGATTTTCGGCGGCGTGGAACTTGCGGATCCACTAAAAATTGAGCTTATTATGATCGGTCTAATTATTTTTTTTGTGGGTTACGAATCTTGCGAGTTTCTAAAGATAGTTCTGAATTTATATATATATATATATATATATATACATACATACATACAGGGTGCGTCACCAAAATTCGGACAAATCGAACAATTTCTCTAAACGAATTTTTTATTAACAAAAAAATTGAATATTACAAAAAATTCTTTTACATATCACGTAGTGGGTCCCTACAGAGTATAATTATTCAATATAGCCCCCATCAGCTTCAATCACGGCCTCCATTCTCGATCTGAAGCGTTCGCATGCACGTTGTAGTATAGCGCTGTCTACATCAGCAAATGTTGTTTCAATAGCGGTTCTTAATGACGTCGTTGGGATGCCTGGACTTGTTGGTAACTCTTTCAACAACGCTCCACACATAGTAGTCCAAGGGATTTAAATCTGGGCTATTAGGAGGCCAGAATTCCTTGGACCAAAGCTTGCAGCAAGCAATTCGCTTGATCCTGGCAGCCTCGGAGAGAATCTGTCATACTTTAATGTGTATGATTTGTATCGAAGATCTTCCTCGGCAATTCGACGCATTGCTGGCTCGCTTACACCCACAATTGATGGTAATTTTCGCAACGATTTTCTTGAATCTTCCGAAATCAGCGCTTGGGTCCTTTCGACCATTGCAGGGGTCCTCGCGGTGCGTTCTGTCGAGTGACTCTTCCTCGCTAGCGTATTGGAACTTTAATTGTTCTATATTTTGTCACAACGTCATAAACGGTTGATCTCGGATATCCAAAAAACCGAATTATTTCCGTTGGTGATCGTCCAGCGCAAAGGCCTTCGATAATTGCGGCTCTTCGATTATATTCTCTGATGTCGACGTCGCGGCCATTTTGAGTTTATGATTGTTTACTAGAAGCATCAGGCTTACTCAATCCGCCAAGAATGCGTTTGGCATAATATGGAAAGAAATTTAAATTGAAATTTGTCCGGATTTTAATGACGCACCCTGTATATATATATATTGTTAGAGCTAGAGACTTTTGGTTTTAAACTCAATTTATTGTATCTAGGGTTTTTTTTTATCTCTCGGTTGTTACCCATATTATTGCGCGCGTTACTTTTTAAGCATTCTTGTATCTCCACGTTTCCTTTTTTGTATCGTTATAATTAATAAAACACTCTACCATCAGGTTATGGGCCCAGGGTGTCGCAAAGTGAAGTAGTTCGGATAAAACGGACAGAATACGTGCTTCGTGTATGAAGTATCGAAAATCCGATTCGGAAAGACTACTCGACAGAGAAACCTAACCAATACGGTCATTAAATTTGAACGAGATCGTCTCTCAAAATGGCAAGTTCGTCATCCACGAATTTACCCGTGATRGAAAAATTAAAAGGTCGGGAAAATTATAGTACGTGGAGGTTTGCTATGCAAACGTACCTCGAACACGAGGATCTCTGGGAATGTGTAACTGGAGAGAACAATGACGACAAAAAAATTAAACGTGCTCGCGCTAAGATAATCCTATGTA
>JANQDE010000481.1:47717-65861 GCA_037157785.1 Cephalotes varians | reverse complement strand
GAGGCGTATTTTTTATAGGCACGTTGTTATCGTTGTTCTCGTCTGAGGTAATTGCGTTCGTAGAAGATAAATATATTTGTTTTCCGCCATGTGAATCAAAGTTTCTGAAAAGAAGAAATTGTATTATCGATTTTATTATTGACTTGCAGATACATGCTTTTAATTTTATATAAAGAATTATATAAAGAATATTGGTAAATGTTACAAACTTTTGAAGACTGGAGTATTCTACTGACGAAGGTGTTCTTTTTATTTGTACATTGCTCATCGTTCTGAAAAAGAAGAAAATATTGTAAAAATATTGATTATATTATACAAAAAATTTTAAAAGATGAAGAAAGAAGAGATGTCAATATGGTTAATTTTTTKAAATAAAAGAAAAACACTTCATAAAAAAAACATGTAACAACTTTTATAATTCCTTTACCTTATTTTCATCTAATCATAAACAATTTACATAAAATTTATATAGAAAAAACAGTAAGATTAATTCTACTTTTAAATATTGTTCAATGTAACAAAAAGAGGGAATTATAATATTACAATTAATCTAAAATTTTAAAATGTAAATTATTAATATATTCAAAAAATTATAAACTGTAATTACCTGATTACAGCGACTACTTTTGCAGTTGATTATATTGATAATGTACATTTTAAAATATAAATTAATTGTAACATTATAATGGCCCTTTTTTGGATGAGTATGTTACACTAAATAACATTTGAAAGTAAGATTAACCTTATTTTTTTAATTTAATAAATTATTTATGATTTATAATAGTTGAAAATGAAGCAAAAAATTGTAAATATTTTTACACGTTTTTTTGTAATATCTTTTTTTTATTTGAATAAAAAATTAATCATATTAATATCCCTTGTTTTTTCATCTGCTAAAATTTATTTTTTGCAAGTAAGTATATTAACAATGTATATTTTGGAATATAAATTAGGATAAATTAATTAAAATATAAATTAGGATGATTGATAAAGCGTGTTTTTGAGATAAAAACAAGYATTTTACGAAACTGCTGGAACAGAAACAAATAATACATGAAGTAATACAGTAACATTATAGTGACTCATTTTTTTGCGAGTAAGATATATTAATAATTTACRTTTTATAGAATATAAATTAATTGYATTACTTGTCTCTGTTTCAGCAGTTTCATAAAATRTGTTTTTTTGTTTCAATTCAAAAACGTTTTATCGATTATCCTAATGTCTCCATAACTTAATTTTTACTATACCGTCTCTTTTTAATAAAGGGTTCCAAGAACTGCATGTTATCAAAAAATTCGAAAGTTTTTCGTTTTAATACAGCACTTCCAGTTGTTGTTTCTTCTTGTCTCTGCTTCTTCTCTCGCGTATAACGCTCCCTCAGTCGTGTCCATCTAGTTTGACACTCATCCACTAGCAATGAAAATTATATTAACAGACAATTATATTAACAATTTATAAACAAAATTTACTTTTTCTTTTACATTTTAGTTTTTCAAAAATAATTWAAAACTAATTAAGTGCGTTTTTCAGTACAAAAAGARTGTAACATAGGGAATCATTACATCCTTGTTGTTAGCTAATGTTAAATAAAGATGATTCATTGTGTTACAGTGTCCTTGTTGAAAAATATTCCAAATAAATTAATAAATTTATTCAGTTACTAATTTTCAGTAAAAAATTATTAATCAAATTGCACTTACTGAATTTAGTCAAGTTTTTAAATTAAATTAATTTCAATTAGTGAAATGTTACTGAAAATTAGAGAATTAATACATACCTTTCATGTTTAAAATCCTGGCTATTTCTATCCAAGCATTTTCTTTCTTCACGCCATCCTTAAAATCACTCAATTCTTTATTGTACAAATAAGGATGACTTTGAACTAAGGAGATGAGGATTCCATCTCTGTCCATCTCGTCTTGAAAGACTATTTCATGAAAATCATCATCATTCTGATAATGAGATTTAAAATGATAGCAATGATCCATTTTTTAAAAATGTCTAGGTTCATACTTCCAAAGACTAAAGAGGTTAGAAAAAGCACATCGACCAACACATCGATCTAAAAATTCGTCCACCGTTGTCTGCATACGCATAAAAATTCGTCCTTACGGATTTTTCGACACGTTATGCATTATGCTTTACGTGTTATGCAAGATCCGTAAAGCGAGAAGTGGGGATAGAAATGAAAGACTCTGATTGGTTTACTCTCTTATGCGTTATGCGTTATGCATTATGCAAAAGTCTGTGCTTCGGCCTTTACCCAATCAGCGCTCGGTGTCAAAGCGCCAGTATCTGCATGAGGCACTGAAATATAATAATACTGGAACGAGCGCGGCGCTAGTGTCGTGAAATGACAAAGAGGGTCTTAAGTGGTATCTTTGTCTCTTTTTAGTACAATCTGGCCAAAAGTTTCTTTGTAACGTTTATTGGATACACGTAACCATCTTTTATAAAACGAGACTGTACGATCCCCACTATCGTTTACCACACATGCGTAGTATAGCTTAGAGAAGGCTAAAGATACCACCTTGGACGCTCTCTCTCGGATCACACTTATTCATAGGGTCGCGCTCGTTCCAGTATTATTATATTTCAGTGGCATGAGGATCCAGGCTTATAGTAAAAATTTTCTAGAAAGATTCTAGTGTCAAAGCGCCGATGCCTGCATGAGGATCCAGGCTAATAGATCCCTAGTTTCACAAAAGCGGGAAAATTGTCAAGAAAGAAAAGCATTTATTTTATGTTGCTCGTTGATCGTTAACTTCAAGTCAAATTGAGATGAGTACGAAATTAAACAGTTTGCTCAGTCAAAAAGACCGGGCGCAACTGCAGGAATTCGTGCATGATATCTCAACTGAAGAGGTAAGGACAAGAAATGCAATATACGTTTTGTTATCTATATGTCAATTCTGCATGATATGTTAAGATTCTTTCTAAAAATGAAATGACGTTATACAAATGATTTATTTCAGCTTACGAAAATAATATCGAGCGAAATTTGCAATGCGGACGTTTCCAGGATACTAGATGAGGTCCTGCAGGTATGTTCCGAGTCGGAGAGTTTGTATGCCAAGAGAATCAAACTAGTGGAGTTTGCTCTAAAAGCTTTGGGCAAAGCCAAAGTTTCAATCAGTCATGTGAACGAGATCGTGAATCGGATAGTGATAGACTTTCCTAAATATCCGAAACTACATCTGGTCAAATTGGTAGATTTTTGTCTTGCAAGTATTCGCAACAATGATGATGAATTCAGAAGGTATATGTCTGACTCCATGCACACACATAGTGACAAAAAGGAAAGAAACTGTTATGTTTCAGTTGGAAGGAGCTATTGCCGGTCTTGCTGGAAGTATTGGAGGAAGAAAAATATATTAATCATATGAATGGTGAGGTTTCTGGTTCCAAATATAAGTCTATCATCATTAATAATATATGCAACAGTGAATGGGACACCCAGATAATGCCTTCATTGGCAAGAATGTTTAGGTAAGTTTTTTTTATATACAATTCTGGATAGAAATATATATGCAAATTGATAAATTGATAAACCGATGATTTTCTTAGAGACATATCCTTAGAAAAGGAGGATCATGCTATGGTAATTACAGTACTTTGTACAAGACTGCAAGATATTCCTCTCGAGGAAGTGCCTCCTTTTGTCTATCAGTCATTGAGATTATGCACCAATCAAGATAGTAAATATCTTTTAGAAGCCTTACGCAAGTATTTCACGCTACGGTTCTCGCAAACTGATAGCACTGACACTTTTGAGACTATAGGTAAACAAATACAATTGATACAATTTGCTTATATATAATATAATGATAATGATAATGTTATATGATGTAATTATATAATTATATTAAAACCATATGATCAATACGATTTAATTGTATAACGTAATTTTAAAAACATATAAAAAAGGTCTGAAAGAATTAAAATTTGGTTGTTATAATTTATGAATCATGTCTTTAAATTATGTAAAAGTGTATGAAATATACATTTTTCTTTATGGCTCCTAATTTTTAATTATTGAATTACAGATGTGATAAACCCTAAAGAAGTTCAAGATGTTGAAAGTACAGTATTATATCATATATCTCAAGCAGCTGAATTGAATCATCAACATATAAGAGATTACATTAAGTATTTCAAAAGTGTGTTGCATATCCCTGAAGTTATATTAGAACCTTTTGTGCTCTCTGTATTGCTTACAGTTGCTTCTATTGATGAAAATCAGGTAATAATATATTAATATGTTATTTTAATACTTATAGTTTATGATATCTGCTCATGATAGATTTTCGAAATGTTGCGAGTAATCATTAATAAACGAAACGAAAATGACAGTAAACAGAAAAATAGTGCATGGTTGAGGAAATTGATTCCCGATTCTTGTAGCATAATGACTGTGATGGCAAATGTCATTGAGGCAAGGTAAATATGCAGCGTATTATGTTATAAATACTTTAATATCAAATTTTTTAATATATACAGCACTTTAATTATACTTTTAACTATACAGTAACAGAGATCGCCATTTAGTATTGAAAGGACTTGTGGATCTCGCATTTGTTCTTTTGGCTGTAGAGAATAAGACAAAAACGGGTGCGCATCCTTTATGGCAAATTGGCACAAAAATACTTCAAAAAATCATGAGAAAGCATCATGAAACAATCGCAACTATATTTCAAATGTTAATTGACAAGATAATTGCGGGTGGATCATGTATTTTTCAATATACAGGTAAAATTTGTAAATGCTCTGATTAATTAATTATCGTAAATCTTGTTTGTAATTTAAATATTAACGCATTCGTGACTAGCGATTGTCGAGACGTTTAGCTAAATGTCGCATATAATTTCCAAAAGTCTGTAGCTGAGTACCGCAAAGGTCTGCTATTTGTATGTATGTGAATATAAGAAATATTACTTTTCAATATGTTTAGAATCATTTGTTGTTTAAAATTTAAAAAAAAAATTAAATATTACAAGCGCATACTGAAAATATGAATGAAAAATTAGTGGCAATATTAAAATTGGTAGAGCTGGCATTCAACTAAAAAATTTAAAATGACGTAGAACTACGTTATCAATCTCGAATGTGTTAACAGCTATTATTATCCATCATTTATTTTCAGATTGTTTAGCATATATGTGCCGCAAGTTAACGGTTCTAGTGTTAGACCATCAAGATTCTATAATAATGCTTTTTGATCAAATCTCATTTATACCTGGAGAGATTGCCATTTTTATCGTTTCTGCGATATTTCCATTAATACGAGTTTCAGTCAGCATAAGAGAACACTTGATCTTAACATTGAGAAAAGCTCTCTACAGAAAGGGTATATTTAATCGACAAATGGCAATCAGTGGGATTTTGGAAATGTTGAGGAATCTGAAAATGCATTCTTTGAGCGGTCTCGCAATGAGCTCAAGTCAATATGCCAACTCGTCAACTGGTGCAAGTTCGGCATCCATCTTGACTCAGGTTTTATTAATCACATCATCAGTCAGTTAAACCATCTTAATTTTAAAAATTACTAAATATTCTGTATATGCTGTTGTTTCGTAGGTGACATTAGAGAGAAGTACTCAAGCAGCAGGATCTACCTCGAAATACAATAGAACTTTATGTTACGATATATTGGGCATTTTAAGAAGATGTTTCACTCATGAATGCGAAGTTCGATTACACTTATACAATGGTACGAAATTAAAAAAAAAAAATTATGCTACCTGTCTTACTAAAAAAATAAAGTAATCAATCAATTTTTATTTATCCTAGGTTTATACGAAGCCGTGTTGAAAAATATCGAGATAGCGGAATACATATTAGAGATGCTATTACCACACTTCAAAACTTTTTTTGAGACAGATGAGAATGTCGTGATACCAGTTAAATTGGAATTATGTACAGCTGTACAAGGCGATCAAGTTGTATTACAGGAACCTCTAGCGGAATTGATACTCACACTGCAAAAAATTTACATCAAGTCGGCTCTAATGAAATCATCTTTTGTAGATAAATTGGCTATTATCTTGGAATCTCTCTGTAGGCGGATGCCGCTACTTGAGCCAGAACATCTAAATCTGGTGAGTTTAGAAGATTTGATTTTTTTTTAATAGGAGATTCAAAATTATTTATTATATAATATCTGACTTTTTTTATCTGAATAGGATGACAAACTGGATTTAAGCAACTCTAGCACCAAAGCTCAAGAAAAATTACAGAATGTTCTGTTAATGATTAAAATTTACGAAGCTCTAATATCCTTTAGAATTGGCGCCTGGTCCATAAACTGTACAGATACCGCACAAAGCGTTAAAAATCTGTTCAAAGGATACACAAGATTAGTTGAATTTACTAAGGTAATGAATGTGCGCGCGAGTGTATTTCGCATATATTGTGTATACTTAATACACACACACACACACACACACACACACACACACACACACACGCACGCACGCACGCGCGCGCGCGCGCGTATAATTAATATACACCTTATTTTCAATTCTGCAGCATATATCAAAAGTTAAAAAAGGAGAAGGAAAAAATAAAAAGACACAAAATGACCCGAATAATACAAGTATAAAGAAAACTGGCCGACCAGCTAGCATAAAATTACCACCTAGCATCATAGATCTGTTTATAGTATATAAAGGTTTATCGCTCTTCTATTTGAAATCTGTTTCCTGGGCAACATCGGATCAAGTAGCCGTGTTAATAGATAATCATGATTTCTATCATTACATCCTGCGAACTTTATTGCAAATTTTGCAGAATGTTAAACTGTTAACGGAATATAATTTGCGGAAATATAAAGAACAATATATGAAGACCTACTTCGAAATTGGAAAGTAAGAAGCATCTGTAAAAGTATGATCCGTGTTTCTGCAGATACTAAATTCTTTTTTTTTTATTATGACAGATTATTGTACGATCATATTGTGTTAGATTTAAACAAAGTTCTCAATACGGATGAACAAGGGACTATATTAGCATTGGAATGTTTCAAAGAATTATGTTGTTTAATGTGCACTTGCTTTTCTTCCGAATTATCGTGCTTTCTCGACATTATTGTTCGTAAGTGTTTATTAGAATAAACTGTGCATGTTCCTATTGTATGTAATATTCTTTTTGCAGCTAATAAATCAACTCAAGCAACAAATCTTAACGCACAATTGGAGAATATGACTGCTGCTATACGTGCGAGTTTCAGGACATTCTTCAGTGAGAAAGAGGAACATGAAGAAAATTCCAAACAGATTCTTAGCATATTATTGGATATTATATACCAACTGACACAAGAGATCAATTTTTATGAAACAAATGGCAATGAAGTCAGTATCCTTTTTATCAGTAATTAATTTTATTAAATGTAAAAATAGAGAACATTACGCACACACATAATGAAATACTATTAAATATATAATATTAAAAAAAAATCTTATTTAAGATATTTGATTCCATGATGAAATTCACGCAATTGGAAAATATGGATCCTCAAGTTTCTTTAATTATTTTCCAAATTCTGTTATGGATAGAAGAACGTAATAAGGAATATGGGGAATTATTAATTGATATCAGTCTTGCATTGTGTGAGAAAATAGGTAGCATTGATAAGGTATGAATATATAATATATTATGTATGATGCTGGAACAAAAGTTTGAAACATTAATTGAAAATGTCTACTGTATGAAAAATAGTATAAAATGTTTGAAAGTTCGACAAAAAATATTTTTCACAAGATGAGAAGCATTAAAGAGTTAGATATTTTTGTCGAAGTAGCCATTCATTTAATTACTTTTTTTGTAATTTAGGTAATCTAATTACAAGAATATTTATCTTTTATGACAGAAATTTCTATTCACTTTTGAAAGTAGTCTACAGTTTAAAAAGTCTTTATAGCTGTAATCTATTTTCTCAAAATTAAACAATGCTATGTTAATCACACTCTACTAAATATGCATATTTATTTTCAAATTAAAAAAATATATATAAGGCATAAATCGATAGTATTTCTTTTTAGTAATGTTTCATTGGAAGATTCTTAAATTTGATATCTCAAACTTTTTTTGTGTATGTATTCTATTGTAACATTTATCTTATTGTTACATAAGAATATAAAGAGAAAGATAGATTTTGTGTAAAATATTTATTATTTATAGGTTGAGTCACCAGAAAATAATAAATTCAAAATTATCCATGAGGATATGGCAGACAAACTTTACAATTTGGTAAATAACTCAATAAAAGAGAAATTGGACAATGTATCTTGGTTGTTGATGCGGCTTAAAGCTGAGCAAAATATTGTTTGCCCACCTGGCACGGACCTCGAAGAACGTATGTATAATTCCATATTTATATTACTTAAATTTTTATACTTATTTTCTTGTAGTAATGTTAAAATTTCTAAAGACAGATCAGGAAAAATTGAGAACACAAGAACGTAGTTTGTGCAGACAGCTATCGCACATTATACAAATACTTTATACAATAGCTAACGTTGCTATGAAACCAGGATCATCCACAGACATTATGTTCAAAAATTTGCAAGTCGTGTACAACTTACTTGCCAATCTTACAAAATATTTTTATGGAAAATCCAGCAAACAAAATGCTGCGTTTCAATCAGTAAAGTAAAAATCTCTTTCATACTTTATCAATTTTATTAGATAAATTTTATGTTCATTTATATTTTTTTTCTCTATAAATATACATATATAAATACAAATTTTTCACATGATTTCAGATTTATTCAAGTAATTCAATCGGCTGGAAAACCATTAAAGTCTGGATTTTATAATTTAATAACACATATTGAGGTATTCACATTAAAATATGATTTTATCTTATTACAAATAGTAATATATGATTGCATTATATAGGAAAGTCAAAATGTATCAAGATCAAAGGCTGATTCACATATGCAAAGGAATAAGATTTTGAAAGAGACCAAAATTATACCCCGTGTAGTAGGTGAAATTGAGCAATTTCACAAGGAAGTTTTATCACTTGATAAGAAGACTGGTGTAAGTATTTACTGTATATTTAAAAAAAATTGATATATTTAACGAAGGAGATAAGTGTATGATTAGAAGCAATTGCGTGTGTGTATTTATTTTTTAGGTTCCACTTGAGATTTACATAAAGCATAGTATAACGCGAGATTTTCGTATAAAAAACACACAGTTAGCAGAAGCACTGGAGAGAATGGATATAAGCATGGTAGGAAAAAGATATGAAAAATTGTTTAAACTTTAACGTCCCTTATTTTATACTTATCATTCTATTTAACAGCTGGATACACAAAATTCTCACCGCAGTAACGATGCGTCTAATGCAGATATAAATGACGTGTCTATCGAATCGTCTACACAATCATCTTTAAAACGATCTAGGAAAAACGACGCGTCCTCAAAATCGCCTATGGAATCTCCACTTTCAAAACGCTCTAGAAGATTGTCAGAATCTTGAACCATAAGTGCCTTGTCTTAAGATTATATATTAATCATTACTTGCGCCCTGTCCTGTTTTTGTTTCGTAATTAAAAATTTTCCTTCTGCCTTTAACTTTTCATTGATTTCCTTTCTTTTCCTTGTATTCTTATCTAAGTCACAATGTTCTAGCTCATTCCCATTATTCTTGTTACTATTATGTTCTTTACATTGCAATCTTTCTTCCTTCTTTAATTTCTTCAAAACTTCGTATAGCAACAATAGCTTTCTTCAGATTCTTTATTTGGTTTTTCCTTTCCATCTGTCAAGTCAAAATCTAAGCTTTGAGAGCTTCAATCATTTAAGATTGTATATCTTTGTTCTTTATTTTTATATGAGGTTCAGTTCTATACTAAAATTTTGATATAAAGTTCTTTCTATACTATGTAGATTTTTTTATACAAGTCTAGTTACATCACAAGTTAATGTAAAGAAGAGCAAGATTATTAAATATAAATATTCTATAATGTTGCATTGAAGTATAACTTGTATTAATTATTTCATTAATCATAGAATTAGTAATCCTCATTTATATATGTTCATCTTGTCTGTGTTATAGATGAAGATTTCATTTTTTCCACGACATGGCTTGTCATTTAAAATTGTATTAAGTTGAATTATGAAGATGGATAAAAAAAAATTATGCGACAAAGTCCAGAGGCCTGTTGAATCCACCCTTTCTGTTCATGTACTGTCTGTATTTCCTTTTTAAAATGACATGAACTGCACCCACGTCATTTCCCTCTACTTTCTTGCCTTTAGTCGTATCGAAATCACAGAATCCCATTATTCTCATCATCTCTTGTTCTTCGGGCGTCTTGCCTTGAAGATCTGCTTCTGTAATATAAAAGCATGGTTTTCTTTGTTTCTCTTTTATTTTCCAATGGTATCAATTTTTCTAATTTGTGATAAAAGTGCAAAGTACTTTGTATTTTATGAATATACTAGAACACCTAGGTACCTGTAATAATGGGCCGTTCATTTGTTAAAGGTTTCGGTTTTGTTCTATGTTTCGATCTGTCACGCGATCTATCGCGTTCCCGCGATCTAGATCTACTGTATGATCTTCTATGTCTGTCCCGTTCACGTTCTCGTTCCCTGTCTCTCGACTTCACCCTATCTCGTTCTACAGATCTGTAAGTGTCAAAAGGCTCAATGTTTATGAATGTCAAAGGGTTATAATAAATCTAAATAAATTTACATTTAAATCTTAATAAATCTAATCAAAAAAATTCTTTTCAATTGTACCTTCGTCTTCTCTCTCGTGACCGTCTTCTCCGACGATCTCTGTCACGATCTCGTTCTCGAGAACGATCCCTCCGCCTTCCTGGCGATGGAGTACGACTTCGCCCCATTCTATAGAGAGAAAAAAATATATAACTCATATATATTTTTAAAATGTTTCAATGAATTAATTTATAAATGTAAGGATTAAGAAGACTGCATAATAATATTATAAAAAAACTTGGAGAACAAGCAAGATCTTAAGATTTTGATTTTAATTAAAAGGATAATCTTGTTTGAAATAAACTTTTATTACACAAACTTTACATATAAAAAAAAAATTATAATTTCTCAATAAAAAATAGAAAATTATATTTTTTTATTGATCGATACAGTGATTCTTATTTTTGTTTAATTAAAAAAAATTAGAAACTTGTATCAATTTCTAAATAACATTTTCGCGCAATATAAAGGTTATATTTTCAGATACTTCGGCTGTGTTCCAAAATTGACTGTCAGCGCTAAAAATCTATAGTTTACGTCACATACACTATAGATTTTCAGCACTGGCAGTCAATTTTGAAACACAACCTTTACACGCCACTGCACGTGCAGTGACTCACAGTGACGTGCAGCCAATGATATCAGATTCAAGTAACTGAAATATAAGGTTGGATCCTCATGCAGACACCGAGCGTTGATTGGATAAAGCGTTATTTTGGGAGGGTCCCATTAGCAAACATTCCGAGTACACGTCCACTCACATTGCCCGGTGCTTAGAGTTTTTCCACTGGACCACCAGTCAAAAAATTTTATTTTAAATTAGCCAATCAGCGATGTGGGCTCGGAGTCCACTCGTTATTTTAGCATTGCTTTTCTTGCTAATAGTTGCGTTCAGCAGAAAAAACAGCTTAATAAAGCCCGTATCAGACTAAGGGCCAATTTCACCAACGTTGGTTAGACTAACCGACGGTTAATTCCAATGGAATTATCCAATCGCATTTGTCTTTGATCAGAATGAACCAATCACGGTTGACACTTTAACCGTCGGTTAAGCTAACCGACGGTTAAAGTGTCAACCGTGATTGGTTCATTCTGATCAAAGACAAATGCGATTAGATAATTCCAATGGAATTAACCGTCGGTTAGTTTAACCGACGTTGGTGAAATTGGCCCTAAGGATTGAGATTAAGATTGGATTGAAATTTAACCAATCAGAAGAAAGAAAACTAGTTTAAGGTTTAGTGAACTTTGCTTTGATTGGTCAAACTCCAATTCAATCTCAATCTCTAATCTGATACGGGCTTAAAGCCTATATCAGACTAGAGATTGAGATTGAGATTGGATTGGTATTTAACCAATTAGAAGAAAGAAAACCAATCTCAAGTTTAGTGAACTTTGCTTTGATTGGTCAAAATCCAATGCAATCTCATTCCCAATCTCTAGTCTGATGCGGGCTTTAGGCTCGGTGTCCACGATGCTAGAAATTGGTCCAAGATCTTGAACGGAGAGAGGATTAACCAATCGCATTTGAATAACTCGGTCACTTGATCAATGGTTAATCCTCTCTCCGTTCAAGATTTTGGACCAATTTCTAACGTCGTGGACACCGGGCCTAAGCGCTTTATGCTGATTGAATTATACTTTCAGATCTAAATTGAGATAGGACTATTCTTTTAGATCTAAAAATATAATCCAATCAGCATAAAGCGCAATCAATAGCCATGTTCAAGCCGGACGAAGCAGCTTGCCTGCTCGCCGAGCGATTTAATATAATTGGTTGGATCTATAAGCAAGAACCAATCATATTCAACCGCTTGGCGAGCAGGCTAGCTGCTTTGCCGACTTGAACGCGTCCATTGGCTGGATTATACTTTTAGATCTAAATTGAGATAGGATTATTCCTCTAGATCTAAAAATGTAGTCCAATCAGCGCAAAGCGCTTACTAAGCTGCTTGCTCTGCTGAACGCAACTATTGTAGACCGGGGTTAATCGTTGTATCTTCTGAACGCAACCATAATTCTCGTGAATCACGAGTCGTGTTTCCATTCCATTGATTTTGAGTATAACAATGTTATCAAATGATTAATTTTTACTTAAACTTTGCAAACATTGCATAAATTCAACTTGGCAACATAAATTCGGTTCTTAAAAATCAAAGAAATTAAGGTTTGTTTCGCTAGCTTAATATGCAACTAACATTTCGAGAATATCCTTGATGTAGCTTTTTACAAAATTGTCACAAAATAATATCGAAACAAATACATAAGCAGATTATTAATCTTTTTGACCGTAATTTATATTTATGAAGTTTCTGCATGTTTCTCAGCTCAATTTATCAATTTTATTTTTCAAATTATTTATTCAGAAAAATAGAAATGGCTTCTTCTCTCTCTGTACCTTTGATGTTGATGGAAGAGGATGTTGAACGAGGTGGCAAGGAACAGTCTGAGCATGAGATACAAGATGACTTTGCATACAGGAACAATGTGCATAATGCAGATATTAAGATACGAATGGGTAATTGTACAACATTTTAGGAGGTCAAAATTATATTAACATATGTTTCGTATAAAGTATTCATTTGTTAAATATTTGTACATTGCAATATAATTTCATTTATAATAACATGAGTTTAATATTCATTCTAATTATATGAATTAACTAACATTGAATTTATATCTAGGCTTCTTACGGAAGGTTTATGGTTTACTAAGCATTCAAATTCTGATGACAGTAGCACTGGCTTCTGTATTTGTGATCAGCTCAACCGTGAAGTTATATGTGCAAGATAAGTAAGATATCTTCTAGTACATTTAATTCAAACCATTGATAAAAATGTCATTGATTAATTTGTTATCTAGCGCATGGACCATAGGTTTAGCGTTTTTCTTGACAATGGCAATTTTAATTGCTCTGATGATAAAAAGGAAGGATCATCCTGCCAACTTGATCCTTTTAAGCGCATTTGTATGTATGAAAAATAGATGATTATTACTGACCCTATTATATTGGTATCTGCAAGAATTTGTTTCGGGAATTACAGACACTTGTGCAGGCATACACTGTTGGAGTCATAGTATCCATGTATGATACCACAGTAGTCCTGGAAGCTCTGTTTATAACGCTGACGGTCTTGCTTGGCTTGACAGCTTACACCTTTCAGACCAAACGAGACTTCTCATTTCTAGGATTTGGGTGTGTATTGGGTATTTCTTTTGGTCTAATTATTTTATTAGTTTTATAATCATTCATTTTTTTGTTTTACAGATTGTTTATTGGACTCTGGTGTCTCTTGATTGGAGGTTTGATGCAAATCTTCATTCAGAGTACTACACTGGAACTGGTCATAAGCATTGGAGGTGCACTGTTATTCTGTCTATTTATAATTTTCGATACGCAACTTATAATGCATACTCTTTCACCTGAGGAATATATTCTGGCGACAATTAATATCTATCTGGATATAATCAATTTATTCTTGCATATACTACGAGCGCTTGCTATTTCGAGACAGTAATCAGTATTACTCCAGTTTTTGAAACGTTAGAGAAACGCAAAGAACATGATATTCTATAAATCTTTTATCGTGTAATATATATGTATGCTAATTCCAGATTTATATAATAAGCGCTTATATTTTTTCAAGTACTTTTAACTCTTGAAATATAATTTAAGGTGTTTTTAGTATTGAACATAAGAAATTTATTTGTAAATGAAGAGATAAATCTGAAAGTTTTGTTTTTCATATTTTATTGTGACAAACGCAAAAATATATCAAAATTATGATGTTTCCATAGCGGCCGTTACATCCTCTGTATATTTGCCTTTGTCTTTACCCAAAGCAGCCAACCTGCCCTTGCTTCGTCTATCGATAATCTTTTTACGATCTTTATCCATTTTCAACTTAACAATTACCGTCTGGAACAATTTGGCAAGTTAAATTTGAGTGCGAAAAAATTTGCAAGGTCAAAAGAAACATGCAATAATATAATCAGAGCCAATCTTTCTGCATCAATTAGACTAAGCAAGACTTGTCAACAAATATACAGGAAAACCCTGTACAAAGTTTCAAAGTCGAGCTACTTTTCTAATTCTATGTGAATGGATTTGGATTAGTTCATCATGAATGTAAAAGGAACATAAGATTCTGATATATATTCTGTCATACTATTCTTACCTTGGAAGGATCAATGCCGACATAGACATTGGCACTGTTTGCTTTCTCGCGTTGAATTCGTTCAATGTATATCACAAACTTTTTTCTGTATACTTGAACAACTTTTCCTACTTGTTGACCCTTGTAGTGACCACGTACTACCTTTAAGAAGCACTTTGTAGCTATATGGTTGCATTTCACTCAGTGCTGTCCAAGATTGCAATTGTAGGCATTGATTTTATATGTATCAAATTTCATGAGTATTATCTTATTTCTTTAATCACAATCTACAATAAGTATAACTAATTTAGCTATTTGCTCTAAGCTTTGAACTGATGTCTGTAAAATGTTTCTGTAAAAAAAAATATTATCGGCCTTAAGTCGTAATCTCTAAGCTTTGAGCAAGCTGGCCAGATTTCAACTGTAAAATTTAGAGCTTAAAATAAATTAATGTCACAGCTTAGAGTAAAGATTTGCTATCCATTGTAGAGCTTAATAAAAATAGAAAAGAAGAAAGTAATATAAGACATAAATGTATATATATCACTATAGGGCAGATTAATACCCAGAATTATTTATCTTGGACAGCACTGGTTCTAAACTCTCTAAAATTCCTACAAATATATAAATTCTCCAAAATTTTTTATTATTATATATCACTTAAGTTATATATCAACCTTGTTATACATATTATAATATTTATATAATTATATTAATTTATAATTAAAACATTTTTTTATATAATTAAAATAAACATTTAGATACTTTAATATCAATATTTAAATTTACAACTACATGATACAACTCACAAATTAAATTTTGGAGTTAATTGACTCACCTGTACTTCGTCGTCTTTACGGATCGGCATAGACCGCACATTGTACTTTTGTCGTAATTCCTTAGACAGCGGTGCAGACATGAGCCGCCGTCTAATGTGGGAAGGCGCTGTGAAGTGCCTCTTTCTGTTCTTCCTACGCGAAGAAGATACTAGACGATTGTACTTCATTCTCGTAGATTATCTAAAATGATTATTGATGTTAAATACAAAATAGTCGTGATAATATCGATCTTAATTCACGGAGCTGTAATGTATAGGCACAAATAAAAGTCGCAATGTAATGTTAGGTTATCCGACGATACAACGTGCGAAGTCGATGCGATTTTTCGTACGCACGGAAAATAAAGTCGGCTGCTAAATACCGACTTTACAGATTCCGATTTATGTAAACTATCGCTCCATTTCTCTCTGTTGCAACGAGATTCTCAAGATTAATATCCATCCAACTCACCGACAACAGTTCAACGCAACGGATCTAACCGGAAGAGTAATACTAAACGCAACACACAGCACGCAGCAATAGACGACACAATGGCCAATCATCTCCCGCCGTACGCAAATCACTTCCGGACAGCTGATTGGTCACTAAAGCCCGTATCAGACTAGAGATTGAGATTGAGATTGGATTGGAATTTAACCAATCAGAAGGAAGAAAACCAATCTCAAGTTTAGTGAACTTTGCTTTGATTGGTCAAAATCCAATCCAATCTCAATCTTAATCTCTAGTCTGATACAGGCTTAAGGCTACGTTTCAAAACGTCTCTTCGAGGAAAATTTTACTCGATATATTATAGTATACGTTACGTTTACTATACACTTCGAGTAAAATTTTCCTCGGAAATGTTGTTTTGGAACGTAGCCCAAGTGAGTAAAGCGGTGTCTACAATGAGCAGTAGCAGTATGGATGAGGCTGTAAGAGTAAGAAATTGGCCAATCACAGTCGAATGTAAGAAGAATAGTTGATTGTGATTGGTCAATTTCTTACTCTTACAGCCTCATCCATACTGCTACTGCTCATTGTGGACGACGCTTTATGGTCCGTCTACAACAGATATAGGCTGCGTTTCGATATTCACTGTCAGTACTGAAAATCTACAGTGCACGTCACGTATACTATAGATTTTCAGTACTGGCAGTGAATATCGAAACACAGCCGTAGTAAGCTGCAAGCCGTAAGAAACTGACTAATTGTAGTCTAGTATTCTCTTCATATTCAACTGTGATTGGTTAATTTCTTACGGCTTACGGTCTAAAACTCTTATTGTAGACGGGCTTTTAAAGGCCCATTTACATAAGACGCAGCACGCAGGTCGCAAGTCGTAACGCAGACGCGATAGCCAATTAGAAGTGTCAGTAGTAAGAGGCTTTCTACAATAAGTCATAAATTATAAATCAGAAATAGAATCACAAACAAATGTGAAAAAAATACTTGATTATGATTGATCATTTTATTGCTTCTGACTTCTGATTTATGACTTATGGCTTATTGTAGAATGGCCCTAACTGTTGATGCTTCTGATTGGCAGTTGTATCTGCGATGCGAATTGCGACCTGCGTGCTGCGTCTTATGCATGGTCTACAATGAGCAGTAGCAGTAGATGAGGCTGTAAGAGTAAGAAATTGACCAATCACAGTCAACTATTTTTCTTACATTCGACTGTGATTAGTCAATTTCCTTATGTAGATGGGTCTTAAGCTCAGCTGTGTTTCAAAACACCTGTTTTGGAAAGTCATCGTTCACATGGACGCTTATAGATTACGGCATACGGCATATGGTTACGGCCTGCATAACTCAGCCCTTAAGCAGTAAGAGAACTGGCCTCACAGCCTCACAGCCTCACAGAGAACTGGGCAGCGATCATGTAATTTTGAGCGGAACTTTTCGCTTTCCTCTTTTCACTTTGTGATTTCACGTAAACTTTTTCACGAATCAAGTGCGATTATGTAGCTAAATGCGTGAAAAATGAAATCACTAAAAATAGAAAATAACCCTAGAGATAGAGAATTACTAATATTACTAGATATATAAACCGCGAATTCTTGATATTTAAAATCATTTAAAGACAGTCATTTATAATATTTGAAATCATTTAAAGACAATTTAAACAGATAAAAAAAAGTCAAATAATGAATGTAACTAGTAAACAGAAGGAAATGTTATTAGTACTTTTGAAGGAAAATTCTGAGTTGATAAGAGGTCGAATAAATAGAAAAGCAGAAAGTCGACGAAAAATGGTAAGTTAAAAGAAAATATACAGGTTATATTATATAAGTAATATTAAAATATATTATATAGATACAAAATTAATAAAAACACATAATAAAATATAATTTTTAGGTTGAACATTGGAATAATATCGCAAATATTATTAACGCTGCTGCAGAAGGACCCCGAAAAAATGGAAAAGAATG
>JANQDE010000481.1:36873-47387 GCA_037157785.1 Cephalotes varians | reverse complement strand
GTAATAATATTATAGCTGCGGTCTACTTAGCGCTACGAATGCTTCGAAGCATTTTTTGATTGGTTAATTTGTAAAATTCTATCTTCTGATTGGTCAATCGAATGCTTCGAAGCATTCGTAGCGTCAAAGCAGCCCAGTTTCAGAGTCACTAGATTTTCCACGTTCCGTCTTTCCACTTTTCCACGTTCCGCCAACAAATTTGATGGCGGAAATGTTCATGTGAAAAGGTTCACGTTTTCACGTTTCGCCGAGTTACATGCACATAAATTCACGTGAAACTTTTCACTTTTCGTCTTTCCGCTCTAGGGGAAAAGTTACATGATCGCTACCCTGGAATCACAGTTGAGAATTGCATACGTTTTCAATTGTGATTCGTCAATTCGCTTAAGGCCATCACACACAAAATTCCGTAGCGCCATAAGTCGTAACCATAAGAAAATCGACCAATCCCAATCGAGTATAATGTTGCTAATATCCCCACTATTTTTGTCAGTAAAGGCCATGGCACACAAAAAAACTAAAGCAGTAAAACTTAAGCAATAGGCGAATTAGCCAATCACAGTCAAGAATTTAAGGCGAAACGTAAGCGATAGCAAATCAAAACTGTCGATTTCCTTACTGCTTACGTTTTACTGCTTAAATTTTTTTGTGTGCCATGGCCTTAAAACTTAACGTCGAAAAATATCATAAGAATGAAATTCTTACGGCATACATCATATTGTCAACCAATCAGAGTTTCCGGGATTTGCGCTAAAATTCTATGCCAAGCTAGGAAGGTTATGTGTATCATGATATATTCCGCGTGTCAACCGCGTGAAATAACGAATGATCATAATCAGTATTGTAATACAAATAATATGTTTAATGAAGTAGAAAATGATAAATCTTTCTGCTTTACATACAATAATTTCGTCCAGCTTCACCAAACACAAGAATAATATCAACGATTTTATTTGAATTGTAAGCAGCCATTTTGAAAAAGCTTTGAAAAAGCCCACCAATGTAAAAAAATTGAAAGAAAAAGCTACGAAAAAAAGAGGAAAGTTGAATCGTTCAATTTGGAAGGAGATTGGACTCAATTTCGTGCGCGTGAGCGTATGTCAAGCAGTGTGAATCGCGAAGCACGTGCGCGTAAGAATCTCGGTCACACGCGCATGCGTATATGGGTAACACCGGCGGTACTGTAATTTTCAAGGTCCATAACTCGGAAAATACTCGGAAAATACTGAATGAAACGTAACTTTATTATAGTGTTTTGAAAAGCTCTCGAGATAAGCTACAATAATATGTAATAAAAAATAAGGGTTTCTTTTTAAAAGAACAATAATGACCTTGATCTAATTTTGACAAGGTCACTCAAGATCAAGTCCACATTTCCATCATGTATCCCCATGCTTTTGTTCGAAAAATTTTTCAATAAAATCATCGATTCACGAGGTAATCGACCATATCACTTAAAATGAAACACCCTGTGTGTGTGTGTGTGTGTGTGTGTGTGTGTGTGTGTGTGTGTGTGTGTGTGTGTGTGTGTAAGTTGGGTTGGGTAATATATCACGAATTAGATATACATTATTTGATTTAACTATCAAAAAGATCGAAAAGAAATTTGATGCCATTTGTTGATATCAAATATTTTATTCAGCTATACATATTATTTGAATTGAGTAGTACTTTATGGGTTAAATATATATTATTTGAATTGATTTAAGTAATGTAATTTTATATTATATAAGATAGTATTAAAAAAATATATAAGATATTATTTAAAAAAAAAAAATTATTATCATTTAGATCAGAATAAATAAAAATATATTATTTTATTTTTTAATTGTGTTATTATTAAAGCTACTACCACTTGGATTAGAATATTATTATTAAAATTACTATCACTTGTGTTAAAACAACAGTAACTCTTCCAAGTAACACGTAAATTCGTCGCATTTTTTATCTTTTTTTGAAAAGATAAATTATACACTAATTTGACAAATTCAGATGATAAATAATCATTGATCTTATCTCGTTCTCTATAATGAAAACGTCTCTATAATGAGCCGTCACATGCGAAATTCTATGTTTTTTGAAGTAATTCGGATCTCTGAAGAGAAAATAATATAATGCCTAAAGTGCCTAGTATCACTAATAAAACAATTACATATTGAATTACATGTTGATAATTGTTTTAAAGAAATTTACAAAGAAATGTGATGCGCAGTTTATTAGATGAATCTTATGTGAATTTTTTTGCGGCGTGATCGAAATGACCGCGTGCGAACGATCAATGGTTAATTGCTATTTCTATGAATAATGTTTCTCTAATAAATAGGTCAGTATAACATGAGAGATCTAGAACATAGTATAACTTTACATTAGAATTTTCCACATAATTTATTTAAAATACTATAATTTGATAAAGCATTCTCTTAATTAATTAATATATAAAGTAATTCTGGAATACTGGGGAATACTGGAATAAGAAATATTTTTTTCTAAGTTTAAATCGAAAAAATAATACTAAATTTTTATATGACTTAATAATTTTATTTTTTTTCACATTGATATATGTAATTGCATTTTATTTAAGAGCCACTATTACATACATTATATCAAAATGCAAGCATAAATTATCATTTTAAATCAGTATAAATTGTCAATTAATCATTTTGATTTCACTGTTGAATATCCACATATAACAAATAAAAACAATTAGTTAAGTTATGAAAATTAATGACATACGATTGAGATAAATACTTATATGTACATTACTATGAGTCTTTAAGCATGCGTATTCTACGTAATGCCAATAATAATTTTAATTATCTATAACTCTGAATTGTTGACTATTATTATAAGATGTCGACTAATTACTATGCTATCTTTCATGAATGGATAGTAAGGGTAACTGAAAAATCCTTTAATATTTTGTTTTAATAATTAATGAGAAGTGCAATAACTAATAAAGTAGAAGTGTAGTTCTAATAATTAATGAGAAGTGCAATAACTAATAAAGTAGAAGTGTAGTTCTCAATAATTAAAGAGTTAAAGAGACCCGCTATCATTAGCGGGACAATACAAAACAAATATCATGTTAGTAATTATTCACATGATTAAACTGAACTTGTGAAAAAAAAATAAAAACAATACTGTTATTTAAATAGTTATATTAATATGTTATTAAAGTATTTGCGAATCGAAACAAAACTCGAACTATAATGGTTAATTGCGATAAATCTTTTTTATATATGCGTTATATGGAGGAGTTGAGCATTAACGGGTTAATTGTGTGTCAATTTGTAAAAAATCATAATGAGTTATTTTGAGATGTTGATTGATGAGATTTTGATTCAATGAAAACAAATAATAGATAACATTCAAAGATATATATATGTATAAAAAAATATTCAAAAATATAAACAATATTCTATAACTATAACAAAACAATATTCTATAACTAATTTTTATAGCTTTTTTATTCTAACATTATTTTTCTATAAAGTTTTATACCTTTATATATAAAACTAGATTTTGTTTTGCTCATAGTTATATAATCGTTTTTCTAAGCTATTTTTAATAATAGTCTTATCTGTCTATAATATGTCTATACATTTTTATATAAAAAATTATGAAAGTCAATGTATTTCTTACGAAAATTAAAAAAAAAGAAAAGAATGAAAAAATACAAACCGTTACTATAACAATAATTATCTACATTCAATATACATACAAGCAATTATTATGAAACAATAATTATCCACGAAAAAAGCAATATAAATTGATTAGTAATAACAATGCAAGATAAAACATAGTACCAAATCCATTAAATAACATTATATTATAATTATATTTTGAATGATTTTCTTTTTATAAATTCTTTTTTTTTTTGTTATTTTATTTGATCAAAAATTGAATATTAAATTTTTTAATTTTAAAGTTTTCTATAGGTATTATATATACATTTTTTTTAATTTTAACAATTTTACAAATTATTTTTTTTTTTAGATCAATATTAAAATTATAATTTTTTATTAATTTTGTATACTCTTTTTTAAAAATTTACAAAACAATATAATTATGTTTATTATGCCAAAAATATTATTTCTTGAAAACTTGCCACAACATAAGCATTTTCTTGTCGGAAAATTAAGAAAGAAATGTCCTCTTTTATGTTTATTTTGATTCCATTGTCTTTATTTTATCTGTAATTTAAATATAACGTTATAATTTACATTTTAAAGGATCTTTTTTTGTAAATGTTATTTTATTTTATTATATTAGAAATATGCTTGAATATTAAATTTTTAAATTTTTCAAATTTTTTATAAAAATTATACATATATTTTTAAAAACTTAAACAATTTTACAAATAAAAATTTATTTTTCTTTAGATCAATATCATCTTGAGACTGCCATCTTTTATTAATTAAAAAAAAAATAATAGGAATTACTTTTTTATATTGAATGTCTCTTTTATTTTCAATTTTTAAAAAGTCATTAAAAAATTATTAAAATTTTCTTACATTAACAT
Organism: Cephalotes varians; assembly: GCA_037157785.1. NCBI lineage: Eukaryota > Metazoa > Arthropoda > Insecta > Hymenoptera > Formicidae > Cephalotes > Cephalotes varians. The sequence goes on along the minus strand of JANQDE010000481.1, from coordinate 42,865 downwards.
GTTCCATTGACAGGATTAGCTGCAAGAGTGTGATGCGTATTTTTTCTTGGCACTATATTTAACCAGAAACCACCTTCAGGTTTCGGTGTAAAACTATTCTTAGCGATTTTGAGTGGTATTGGCGTCTTTTCACAGGTTTTCAAATCGCAACGGGCCAATAGATGAAAAAGTAGAACTTTTGTCTCCAATAACGCAAATCTGTTACCTATGCACATTCTGGGGCCAAGACCGAAAGGAAAATAGGCTCCGCAGTTGAGACTGTCCTTTTTCTGTTCACCACGAAACCGGTCGGGATCAAATTTTTCCGGCTTCTTAAAGTAATTAGGGTCATGCTGAAGTCCATAAATCGGTATCCATATACCTTGTCCTTTCTTTACAAGAAATGGTTTCAATCCTGGTAATGCTGGTGGCAATTCAAAATCTTTTACGCATAATCTGTCCATTATTATAGAAATCGGATACATTCTGAGAGCTTCTTGGATTACAGCATCTAAATATTCCATGCCATTAATCGCTTCGTAAGATACTTGTCCATTCGTTTCTTCTAAAACCTGGTCGATCTCTTTTTGAAGTTTTTCATGTATATCCTGATTTACCGCGATTTCATGAGCGGCAAAACACATTAACGATGAAGTACTATCGAAACCACCAAAGAAAAAGATGAATGCCTGTGCTACCATATCATCGATAGTTAATTCTGCCTTGCCCTCTTTATTCCTGTTTTCCATCATCAGTTGCAACATATCGGGACGGACAATATCATTCTCATCCCTGGTTTTTATAGTGGTTTCTACGAGGTTTCGGAAAAAATCTGCTATTTTCTGATGAATAAGTTTCAAGTTGATTAATTGTGCCAACCAAGGCAAGATTTTAAATACAAATATCTTTATCATACTAAAAGTGGTCGCTTCTTTGCCGTATACATAGAATTCGTTCTCTGGATTTCTCATGGAATCAACTTTAATGCCAAATGCGCAAGTAGCAATCACGTCGTTAGTATATCTCGTAAAGACGTCTTTTGTCTGAATTGTCCTCTGCTCCGGTGGCAATTGTGCCAAGTAATTACCAAAATCAGCACCACAATCCGACATTAGTTTAAACATGTTTTTCATTTTACTGGATGTAAAGGCTGGGCTTAATAATGCTCGTATCTGCCGCCATTTCTCTCCGCGAAGGGCAAAAAGATTTTTGCCGAATAATTTATCTTGGTTTTCATCTAYRAAACCACRRTGATCCRTRAACATATCGAAGTGTTTTAACGTGACGGATTTAATAAGCTCGGGATCACGAATCATTATAATTGGAACAGTCATATCAAACATACCAACGTACTTGGCTTCAGGATGTACGTTGTAAATATCCTTGATAGTTTCGGTTATCGGTTGAAGACGAAAGATCGATGGTCCCAAATTTCCCAATAAAGGAATAGGGGGTTTATATGGTATGCCATATTTTTTAAAATAATTCAGATCCTTGAAGAGGAAATAATAAATGCTTAGAGCACCTGTTATTACTGACAAAGCGATTATAAATATCATGTTGATATATCACCAGTATACATCATATAGTTTTGTAAAAATTGAAATGAACTTTCGTACTTTTTCCAGTAATCAGTTTGTTTCTTGAATATTTTTATTGTGTTGTTAATAACGAAGATGATATCAAGGCACAACGTTATAATGTTGAAAGCTGTCAGTCGACTGCTGCTGTATTGACGCAATATTTCTGTTATAGCGATTCGTCATCACTTACGTAAATGAACGTTATCACTTAAGTAGATGAACGTTTTGCTTCACATGTGTACTTTTATTATCGACGTGATAAATTTTTATAATTAAGATAAACATTGGATTCGATAGGCTTTGTTTAATTTTTAAGTATATTTGTAATGTTACCTATGCTTTTTATTTAATGTCGACATGTAATTTATATGATATTTATATCGATATCAACAGTAATTTATAATAATACAAAATCACAATTACATTAAATTGTCTATTCGTGATGACTTTAATCATGATTAATTTTTAGGCAATAATGTGAATAAGAGATTATGTTATGATCAAAACTATTTACATATCGCTAAAATTCCTAAAATTGCCGTAGGATATCTTATAAATTTTTATATACTAACCTTTTTTATTTTTTTTATCATTGTTTATAATTTTATTATTATTTGTTTATATAATATAATATAATTGTGCGTGTGTGCGTGCGTGCGTGCGTGCGTGCGTGCGTGTGTGTATCACATAATAATAAAACATATTGTATAACGTAATACAATATAACATAAAATATGTTCATGATTTCTCGATACATGTATTCATAAGCTTTTACGTTTTAAATACTACTACTGTTCAGCTGCGATTTTGTACTTGGATTATTTTGGAACTGACACGACTAATTTGTTTCCATAATCGGTCTATAAAAATAGGATACCAGTTCTCTCTGAGTACGATAACCAGAAAACGTTTTTAATCCGCATTAAGAATCCGCCTTTCTGTAACTTTACAGATATCAAAGTTTCCTCGCACGGCTTTAAGGCACAGCGTCCACTGTTATCTGAGATCTCGGACGAATTGACCAATCGCATTTGAACAATTCAGTCAAATAATCAATGCGATTGGTCAATTCTTTCTCCGTCCGATCTCAGATCAATTTCTAGCATCATGGACACTGGGCTTAACTGACAACAAGCCAGAAGATGAAATAACAAAAATCCTCGTCTCTAGTAACGCAAACCTATTGCCGATACACATTCTCGAGCCTACTCCAAATGGATAGTAAGTACAAATTAAAATTACACTGATCTCCTTTATAGAGAAATCTTTTAGACTTGAATTTATCCGGTTTTGAAAAGTATTTAGGGTCGTATTAAGGGACTACATACCTAGGAACGTAAAAAATAGGTCTTTTTTTAAATTTTATGTAAAAAAACGTAATGTATGTGATTAATCCTAGTTTTTTTTTCTACTTTATGGTACATTGTTATGTTTCAGAATAAATTTGAAATCAAAATAAATAATTAAAGATGCGCTAAACCGGTCAAAGCTAGGTCTTCGTGCTAATGTTTCTTGTGTGAAATTATATACATTTCTCAAGTTCACCAAACTACGCGCGAACTTGGAGAATTACTGGCATGTGATCGAGATAAGACACTCGCCCCGGTAACTCGAGAAGTCCCAGATTCGATCCCTGGCTGAGGTATTATTTTTCGCAACAAATTTTTTATAATATTCGGGAGGGAAAGGAATTAATATGCTTGTTAGCATCATTGTTATTAAATTGATCAATTTAATATCGTGATTACTATTCTTCTTCATTTTAAGACTGTGTTTCAAGACCGAAAATTTATTCGGTACGCAGTTTGGTGAACTTGAGAAATGTGTATAACTTCACATAACATTAGCACGAAGATCTAGCTTTGACCGATTTGGCGAATTTTTGTTTTCTCTAATTATTTGTTTTCATATACCGGTCTATATTCTATTTATTATTTGAAATCAAAATATGTGAAAATGGCGGAGATATTATTCTTGGTATATTATCTTGAGTTATTATGCTGCAAGATGTTGAAAAAACCATGTTGAAAAAACCGCTTCACAGTATAACTTGTACAGAATTTGTCTGAAATAAACCAGACTAGACTTTTCTTAAACTATATGAAATTGCTTAGTCTTTATCATAGTCAATTTTTTAAATATTGATTTTTGACAAAATAACATGTTTAATTTAAAGATAGCGATTTTTTGGGCATATCTCGTATCTTTTATTTCGATAACACATTTATCTAATGATATTATACATTCATTAAGTACTCTAAAAATTTACAGCGCATTCGGATATTAATTGAAACACTGCCTTCATTTTATTAGCTGTAAAAATTCAGAAGCACTTGTCGCCACGAAGGGCAATCAGATTTGTTATCAAAAATTTGTTGTTTTTGTTACTGAAAAAAAGGTTATCCTGAAACGCATCGAAATTTTGATAGTAACTTGATCAGTTCAAGATCACATCGATCATTACGATCGATCTCATGAAATCAAAATTATCAATGTTCTTAACATCGAAATGTATATTTCTTTAATATTGGTGAAACTTTTTAGACGTACGAAAATTTTACAAATTCTTCCTAACAAGGAATATTCTTTTGTGGAATTTTGTAAAACACGTTCAAATCTTTGCGGGACGAATAATAATAAATGGCAAGTATAACGGCTAATATTATATAGATAAAATTATCGTTCAGTACTTGATAGACGTTTTTTAATCAGACGTTTTTTATCCGATTACTTCTTTCGTTCAAGATAATTAATCATCAATGTCGTGAAAGTTTGTATTGATATTACCGTTTGCTGTTGTGTGAGGCATCTTCAATCCAATATGTTGAATGTGATTGTTTTATCAAGTCAAAGCGATTTATTCTTCGAATCCTCGCATTCGACCATTCATATCGAGATAAAGTTGTTTGTTAAATGGCTCGTTATAATCACTTCGTGATATCACTTAAGAGAAAAACATAAGAGAGAGAGAGAGAGAGAGAGAGAGAGAGAGAGAGAGAGAGAGAGAGAGAGAGAGAGAGAGAAAGAAAAATACTTTATTATGAGACATGTACGTGCGTAAATGAAAAGATGCATTATAGAGATAAAAATAAATTAATTCATAAATTACATGTTATTAATATAAGATAAATTGTCGACAAAATTTAAAAAATGATATTGATAAATTGATAAGTAAATAAAACAAATATTGTAAAATTAATATAGTTTATAAAATGTAATTGAAAATCTTTACCGTTAATCAATAGCGCGCAGCTGATGATGTTTTCTAATATTATGCACGGTCTTCTCACATTATAATGGAAAACTCTCATAACGACTCACAAAGTATATACATTATCATTACAAAATTTTTAAAATTTACAATATTTTTAAAAAAAGATAAAAAAAGCCCCAAGTGTACACGCTTCTCGAATAAAAATTTGTTATACCAAACTAAAAAATAAAATCCAAGTGGTACGTATTTTTATATTTCTATTCCAAATTGGCAGTAATTTAAATTTTTCTTACAAAAATAATATTGCATTATCTAATACAATTCAAATGATTTTTTTACAAAAAATGTCTAAAATCTTTAAATTGTGCTAATTAGAAAAAGAATATAAATATATACATATACAGGGTGTGCCGCGAGAATTCCGACACCGCTCTTTGAAATTGAAGAACTTTTCTTCTTTAAGAAGGACATTTTTTTTTTATAATAGTTTTAAAACACACTCAATACTTTACTTGAAACAAATAATATTTAAATTAACACTATAAAACCTAATAATATCAATTTACGTAGCTCTCAGAATAAATAAAACTTGAGGTTGGAAGATGCCAATAGAGCTTCCGCTGTTGTTCGAGCGTCGAAGGAAGGGTAAATGAAATCCTCCGTGGAATTGTAAAATGTGTGTATTATTATACGTTTTGACTCTGATTAGAGTCCTCCTCAGTAACAGTTAAATGTAGAGTGTTGGTCTCTCTTCTAGAGTGGTAAGTCTAGTCCGATTGTTAAATGATAACAAATATGTCATTGTCATTAAAGTGACCAGATAGAGTGAACTTAGGAAAGTAAGAAATATAGAGAAATTGATTTCGATTCCACGATCTAAGTTCGATATGAATTGATATAATTTTATAGTCAAATTAATAAAATTAAAACAAATTTTGTAATTGCCTATAGAGCCTCCGCTGATGTACGTGCGTGGATTTGAAAGGTGAAATGAAAATCGTCTCTTGGTGTAGTGTAGACATGTATTATCAGTGACGTGACGTTTCGACTCTGATTTTGAGTCCTCCTCAGACAAGAATTGAATAATGYTAGATTGGTCTCCCCTCTAGATTGGCAAGTCTAGTCCGTTTTATACTGATAAGATGTAAGAGTGTGGTAAATTAATAATGGAAGTTAAAATTTAAAATTAGAGTTAAGTTGAAATGGTTGGATTATG
>JANQDE010000049.1:1435292-1477390 GCA_037157785.1 Cephalotes varians | reverse complement strand
AATATTTGTCTGCGTTGCCATTCTCTCTTATATTCTCACAGTATCACGGAGCGTGTGTTACTAAATACAAATCGACAATGAAAATATACAGAGGAGCGGTTTGGAAAAGGTTAAAAGAAACACTGACTCTTTATTAAAATGTAAATATAAATGTATTATTTGAATTTTGATAATAATTAAGTCATATAATTTCTCGATTCGTAATTTAAATTAAGTACGCGTTTTGATCACTTTAACAAATTAAAAAATAAAACTTAGCAGTAAAAATCAGTATAAGGTTGTATACGTCAAAATTGTTTTTTCTATTTTTTGTTTATATGATTATCACAACATAGATTATTAGAAAGCGAGACTCTTGATCAGGGATATTTTTCAGGCATAGTTTTCGCAATAGAGTAGACTCCCGTATAACGCGATTAATACGTTACGCTATGTGAATTCGCGTTATAGGAAATCGTGCTGTACGGGAATTTTTTTCGCATAACGCGTATAATCTAAAGGAACTTTATTTAAATTAATAAAAGGAAAATTATTTAAATTAAGAAAATTTCAGTAATTTGCTTCATTTTAAAATCCCCTTAAATGCAGATAATTCTTGTGTTTTATTATTTGGCGCGTTATACAAAGAATCGCGTTATATAAAATTAATAGTCCCTAATATTTTTGGCGCGTTATAGGAATTCGCGTTGTAAGAACTCGCGTTATACGGGAGTCTACTCTATCGGCATTTTTACTTTTTAAACAACTAATTATTATGATTAAACTGTACTAATATGACAGAGAGAATCCTGTTGTATTTTTATGAATGATTCTATACACTATGTAATTTCTTTGCAATAAATAAAATATGCTGCGTTGTATACAGCTTGTTCCAATAGGGATAAGTTGATACATTTTGCTATTTAACGTCTATCAAATCCACTTTGTTCAGAGGAACCAGTGATGGGTTGCTTACCTAAAGGTGCCGACTATTGTAAAATATACGTAAGTATGCAACAGATTTTATCTCGAAGTGATTAAGATTTAAGGATCTAGGGATTATCGTGTCCTCATAACATTTAACCATATTGTAAAATTTTTTGCTCTATCCATTTCTGGAGTAAAAAAAATAGGTATTTCCATTAAAAAATTTCAAAACTTTAAAATGACCTTTACACTGGGACCAAGATCACCATCAATGCTTCATCTTAGACCCTCTAAATTTCGTATTTAAATTTTCTTTTTTATTCGTTTCCTTCCGAGATATTTTGAGAGTCTGGTACTTTTATACACCTGTATGTTAGGTCTGTATGTTACAAAAATGTATATCAGAATTTTAATATTAACATTAAATTCTAATGCGGTATTTAATTATTGAAATCTATTGAAGTGATTACTAATTGTACAGAGGTAATTAAATCACCAAGCATTACTGAATATAATTCAAATACTCAAAATACTCAAAACAAGTAATCAATTTTTTAAGGGATATCTATACATATATTTAATATATATTCGGAAAATTGGAGAGATAAAATTCACTCGCGTATGATTCGCCATTCTTCTAAATCTTATTCCCTGTATAAAAAAAATATTGTTTGCAATAGGATAAGATTTTAATTATATCTGATGTAGGAGAAGTACAAAAGTTTGAAAATTTTAATACTTTTATTACGCGCCATTCGAGAACTAAAGAAAATTTATGATCTATATCTTCTACTATAGAGCTCTGCGGGCGGTAATTCAAATGAAATTTTAATACTATCTCTAACACCTGACTTTGGTTTCTATACTTTTCCGTTTCAACACTTCGACATTTTATGTAATTAGCGAAACACAACAGAAACTAATACACTTTTAAGAACTCTTTTTTCGGAAAACTATGAAAAAGAGTATAGCGCAATATAAGAAAAATGCGCAAAAAGAAAACGGCTTGTCTGGAAAATAATGTATCCTTCCCACTTGGCTGAATAATTGAGTCTTTCATTTTCTCAGTCTTCATCCTTTTTATCTCCCTTTCATCCTCTTCCCACTCTTCGATTCCACTTCATCAACTTCGCTCGAAAGACTCTCACTTTAATGCACTTATTGTTAATGTGATTCCGCCGGCTTTTCCTGATAGTCATCTTTAGTTGATAACGCATCGTTTATCTCGTTGCTGCTGCGATATATATATCTGTGCCCTTTTCATCTCAGTTCATTTTAGCTCTACACATGCTAGAAAAATTGAATTTGTGCGACAAGACTTGACGAAAAAAGTTCAGATATTTACAAAAAAATTCCCGAACTGTAAAGAATTGCGCAACAAAAATTTTCAATTTTCACTCAAATTTTCAATTTTCTCCAATGTCTAGAGAAATAAAGAAAAGATGAACTGTGCAAAAAGTTCAGTTAAAAGGAACAGCCATAATATTTTATGTGCTGACGATTGCCAATAATGGAAAAAATGAGAACAAAAACTCTTTCGTCAGAGCGAAATAACAATGGCCAAAATTTTCCGTCAACGATTTTTATAAAGATTTGATCGAGTGCAAATGTATCGGGCAAAATCTTCATAATAAAGAATTCATAATAAAGAATTCATAATTAAGAAATTTATTATTCATTTTCCATCTTATAGGCGATATGATTATAGCTACATTGCCGACGATGGCACTTAAATAATCTTTGGGAACCAATCTCTAAACGACTTTCGAAACTAAATATAATATTTTTTTTATTAATTGTTATTTTATATTATATTTTTAAAACTAATAAAATATAAAATAATAAGTAAAACAAATTTTTTTATTTTAAGAATAAAATTTAAATAATTTGTCATTATGATATAATTAGGGTCGTAATAATATTAAATTCGTAATAAAAAAAAGCTACAATAAATCTAATGCAAATTTGCTTTATTTATATATATAATTAAACTTAAAATGTTAATATTCTCGATTTTGTATCATCAAATGTGCTGTTACATAATCCTAACAGATGCTGCTAGGACATTTTGGTAAATTAGACCAGTAACAAGGATAGTAACTTAATCCTTCGTTCGTATATCGAATGCAAAATCGAACACAGGAAGATGGTGGTAATATTTTATATTTTGGTGCTGATAGGCGACAATATGATTTTGATGATTGGGAGCAAGGTCCAGGAATACATATGGTAGGTGGTAGTAGCGGGGGCTCTAATCTTGGCCTACACATCTATAAAAATAGATTCTCATGTTGCAAAAAATTGTTATGATCTCTATGTGTACCTATATAATGCATCATAATACTTATTTATACAACGCTTTTTTATTCAAATGTAAGCTAAATCATATTGTTATATTAATAAAATTACATAGAATAAGAATTATTGCATCTATTTTATTTTTCTTACTTTATATTGAATCATATTAAATTCTATTAATTATATTAAATTCCTTTTATTTAATATTTGTCTGCATACATAAAGCAAACTGTATAAATTATATAACAAACTATGTGCTAAATTATGATTATATAATATTTATATAATATTTATATAAGATTATATAAGATTAATGCTATGTACCAATGGTGAATATGAAGATAAACAATGACTAGAAAATTTTGGTTCAGGAGTTAAACAGCCCTTGCTTGGACAACATGGTACTAATCTGCGGTGATAACACGGTGGAGGCAATGAACTTGGTCGTTTCTTTACTTTGTAATTAGTATAGCAAGACATTCTTATTTTTAACTTGAAAAATTTAGACGTTTCATCAAAATTTCTAAATATCTAATATTTTTGTCTAATCGATTAACAATCTTTTGTTTAAAAAAATCGATGTATTCTTTTCATAATATATTGCGTGTATGATAAAATTTATTTTTTAAATGTGATTTTAAAATAATTTTTTAGAATTTTGTAAAATTATTTGTAGAATTATTTTTATGCTCTTAAATTAATTATTACGTAAAAATTTATTTTATATTTATATTATTTTTTCGGTTATTATAATAATAGATTTCTCTCACCTCTGATATAATTAATCATTAACTGATGACTATTTGACGTTTTAAAACTGGTTTTTCAGTCAAATGATTTGAGATAACGTTATTTTCCTTGATGATTTTTAAAAAAAACAGAATAGCAAAAAAGTAACAGGGCAAATATATAAAAGATTCTATAAAAAATAAGTAAATATCAAAATCTGTATAAATTTTTTTAATTATTCTTAATTTTATATTATTTACGTAATCTCTTTTAAACACTATCTAAGTGTACACAAAGAAAAACATTTCTTTAGATTTAATAAATTTTCTTAAATTTTAATAAAGAAATTTATGCATTGGAATAGTCCAACTAAATCAATGTTTGAACTAAATAATACAATTGCTTGACTTTTCAATAAATAATATATATTTTTATTTTAAAATAAATATTTTTTTGAAAAAAATTGGATTTCTTTTTTGTTTAAATAATTTTATAATATACATTTTAATAAAAATTAATATTTTATATATGTATATTAATTAATTAAATCATAATTTTGTTACATTAAATAATTTTATTATTTCAATAAAAATATTATACAACAAACATATATATATATATATATATATATATATATATATATATATATATATATAAATTATGTGTCATATATATTGTGAAAAATAACTTTTTAAACACAAAAAATGTTCTGTCACTTGATTTATATCACTATCTATTTAAAAAATTAGACTTAATTTGGTTCTCTGTATTTCACTATATTATAATTAAGATGCTATCAGTATGGCCCAATAAACAAAAAACATTAAATTAATAAATATGTTGAAATATTGATTTTATATAACTTTTATCAACATTCTTTATATATATAATATTTTATATTTTTATATGTATATTTTTTAATATTACCTAATAATATGATTATCTAATAATATTTCTAAATATTTAAAAAATGTTTTAACAATATTTTCAATTTTTTTCAAATATTTTATAAATGTTACTTTGATAATAAGTTGCTTACCTAGGAGCAATACGCGGCATCGTCACTAGATGAAGTAGTGGAGTAATATTTCTCATAAATAAAAAATTATAGGATAGGTTGAAAGATGCATTATAAAATTCTTTATCCATGTTCTAATGATTTCTTGAAGGTAACCCAGGGACTCCAAGAAAGGAAAAGAAATATTTTGAGAGTATTTCGTTTTGTGTAAAATTAATTTAGGGATTTGATATTCTTGGAAGTTTATTTGATATTGAATAAATGTTGAATCATTATTCCTGAATGTTGAATTGCAATATCTATAATATCTTTGCAACATTGAATCCATATTTCACAATGTTGATGCAACACATTTGCAATATCAGCGGTTCTGAGATTGAATCAACATATTTGTATATGGGAATAATAGCGCAACATCATATGCAACGATATTTCACTCTCATATCAATATTATTGAAATCTCTTAAAATTTAACAGTAACGTTATGTACAACATTAAGAAGTATATATTCTGAAACGTTACATGTTGTTAAATATCATTCCAGTAATATTGCTGAAATGATATTTTGTTTAATGAGAATAATAATTGACTATCAATTACTTAACAAAATGTATTTTACAATCAAAATACAATCTTTCTGTGTTTTAAGAAACAACATTAAGTAATGAAAATATCTTGAACATGAAATATTAAAGAAATATTAATACTCGTATAATTGGGAAAAAAATAATCTTTTCTTCTTTTATATAATCCAATACTAAAAATGAATATTTTGAGGAAATGGAAAGAAATTGGAAATTTTTTCGTTAGAAAAGTGCGTATTTTGTGAAAAAAAGAAACAAAAGGCATGTTCATAATCACAACAGATATTATATAATAAACCGTATTTTTACAGTGGCAGATACAATGTAAAATGAACAAGGATACTTTTACGAAATATACACGCATTAAGTCGCATGTTAATCCAGGAATCGACCGGCGATACTATGTACAACACAACCACGTAAGCGCGATGTACCATCCAACTGGCAGGCAACGCGGTTGCACTTTTGAATTTGGCACGCGGTGCATCTATTCGTCTATGGCTGCGCTCGAGGAGGACGCTATTAGCGCAATTTAGCGTTGAAAATCTGTAGTACACGTTACATGCATTATAGATTTTCAGTGTTAACAGCGTCTCCCCAAGCGCACCCTTTATCCCTGTCCCGGCGTCTCTCTCTCTTTAAATATGTATATGTGTACATGTATATGTATATGTATGCCACTGTTGTTCGCTTTTCTAAATGCACTCGCCTGTTTCAGTCAAACGAGACACCGGAATGCATCTTGGTTAATCTCCGCACTTCCCGGGAGCAAAAAGAAAAAGACGTCTAACAGAACGAGACCCGATGATTGCGTCAATTAAAAAGTTACAAAAGAGAATTCAGCATCCGAATAAATTACAAATGTCATAAATGTGGAGACCAGCCAAGACGCCGCTATCACTGCTTTTCGATCCTAGTCAAATGAACTGTGTAAGTTAACGTACGTTGACTAAGAAATGTAAAAGGAAAACAATAAGTATGTAACGTAATAATGTTATAACGAATCATTATGCTGCGTTATGTACACGTTTCTTCCTCATACACTTCCTCGCGAAATGTATAGGAAATAAGTGGAGAAATGTCAGTCCGAAGAAAATAAAAAACAATAAAAGTTACAAAGAAGAGGACATCGACAACGTGCGTCGATTAGCAACGATCTCGCTAACAACGATCTACGTGTGTTAATATTTAAGTACATTGATTAGACGACATTTTCATAAGTACCACAGTAAGTACCTAAGCAATCGCTTCCTTATGTGCTGCTTTACAATTATTCGTTTAACTTTCTTCGTTCAACTTTGTTCTTCCTTATTACCTTTTGATTTTCGGGACGGACGGAAGGTGGCTCGAAAAATCCATTTTTGCCGAACAACTCGCAATGACGACGGCGATTTTTCTATCGCAGAAATCGTATCGCTTTACAAGTGCCAATAACAATTTCTTTTAGTCGATTATTCGATTAAGTCTATTACAATCGAAGCAATAATACTTTAATATTTTATCTGTGTGTGTAAAAATATTGATATATGCTTCGATATTTAGCGTGACTAAATAAATTAAATTCGATGCGAGTTAACATTAACAAAATCGCGCGATCAAAACGATGTTACGTAAATAAATTTGTAGTATTGCGAAGATATTTACATATATTTATGTATCATTTATTAGAATTACTGCGCATGACACGTTTACACGTGGCAATCTACTATTCTTAAAAATAATGCAAGAATCAGGACCATCACCAAACATATAATTTACATAACATATAGTTTACAATTTATGTAATGTTTAATTTATATTATAATTTCCAAGCTGCAGATCTCTCTTATATCATTCCCCCCCGCGGCCCTGCGCGTTTCTCATATCATTTATAAAATTATAAAATACTATTATAGTTATAATTCGATTATTCACTTCGATTGAACTTCAGGAAGAATTTGTCTCGCCTCATTGCTGAGTCGCCGGCTTAATGAATGACACAGGCTCTCTGCAACTTCTCTCTCTCCTATACTGTCGCGTTACATTTTAAATAACTAATCTATATACAATGCATAGACACACGCTTCACAATCAGTTATCCCTCTTAATATCTCCCTTGGCCTTCTTCGACGTTAACCCTCGATCCGTTTCGAAAAACCGAAAGTGCAGTGGTTAACTTGAAAGACAGAAAGCTGCGAGGCGCAATACTGATATCTCACGGGATACTATCAATTACTACATGGGACTGAGGAAACTCCTTTGCTCGCTACGAGCATACGTAACTGAGCGCGATCAAATCGAAGATATGAACTCACACTCGAGGATCGGTTCGACAAGCGATTTTCGCGACTATTATTACAGAGCGGAAGCACCGTCTAGATTCTCGAGAAAAATTATTCCGCGAGCGTTATCCTCGTGCAAGAATTTCTACACGCTTCGTCATCCCGCTCCTCGGTCCTCATGATAAATGCGGCACGATCGTATGTATAATAGACAACGATAGTGTAAGATATATCTCTGCTAGTCTTTAACAGCTAGTCTTAAGTAATTTATGGGGTGGTTTTTTACCGACTACGGGACGATAGAGTCTATGGTACCCGAACTCACGATCACTCATTCTGTGCTACCACGCGGCGCGATGACCTTGAGCAAGTTCCTCATGATACTTCATAATCCGTTTGACCCTGTTCGTTTAAGTACTGGCCACTTCACGTCAATATCACAGTGTCCTTGCAGATGTTAACCTCCCTGCGCGTACCCTCACGTCTACGTTCGGTAGAACGTGTCTATCCGTGCTTGTCTGAGTCAGATGAGCTTGCCGGAAATGCAAGTCTCCTTCCTATGAAAGGTACGGTCATCTCACTTCGTGATTCAGGTCACAATACGACCACAAAGTGGCAATTACTCTATATATTATTCTTTTCTTTTTTTGAAAAAGATAACAGTAAGGGTGCAGCGTAATCTTGAGTGCGTACAATTTCGTTTTTCATGCAGAACGACGATAATCGCTCGGTTCGAGCCTAATTCTACTCAAGATAATTAGGATATCCAATTACGATATCGCGTGATAGACATTTAAGATATCCGTATCGTCGGAAATTCTGCTTATACGCGTATTTCGCGACATCTATTGCTTCTACTAATCGGCTAACGAAATGTAGCCTATTATTGGGCGTTTTCCAGCAAGGACACAGTGTAACACAGTGAATCATTTCATCCTTCCTGTTTGCCAATAATAAACAAGGATGAAATGATTCACTGTGTTACACTGTGTCCTTGCTGGAAAACGTCTATTATCGGTGCGTGAAACTTTGTATCCTTCGTCACGTCACCCGGGCTGCTTATGTGTATATGCGTGTTTTATTTTTATTCTTACTGAGGTCGTTAAGGCTGTGCGCGTATATACTTATCTATCTACCAAGTATATTTTACGCTGATATTTTTGTGCTGGTTCTGTTTGCTGCTATCATCGTTGCTACAAAAGCGCCGATTCGACAAAAAGAATCATCGTGCTTCTTCGGCCCAGCTTCTCGATGGTTTTCACAATAAATTTACGATTAAAAAATTCCCAAACGAATGCTGCAAGATGGGAATCAGCAATAGTGAGATAGAAACGTGATGATGTGAAGATCGCAGATTTATGAGTCAATGTGCCAAGTGAGTGCTACAATTATTGAGTATAATATTACTCGCGGTTTTGTTTTACCGATCTAGGTGTTCGTCTGTGACTGGATATAAAATGGATATAAAATTGGAGCAAAGCGCGTATTTTTTGCGTAAAAACATTTTCAAAGTCTACCAAATACTTTATCAAGCTATTAAGATCGATCGCCGAATTGATCTATTTATTCGTAAAGATCACAGGAGAACAGGTTGCTTGATCTTTTCAGGAATTATCCATGCCATTTACAAATTTATTTTCTTCTAATTCTCATTCCCAAAGATTTGTGAAAGCATTTGATAGTTTTCGGATTTTTAATTTTACATAAAATTTATACACGCCTTGCTTCAATTGTTATTTAACGTCCCAAACATTCCTTGTTCTCGATATTTCGTTTAAAATATCCATGCCACTCACAAATTTATTTTTTTTTCTAAGTGTGTCTTGTTACAAAGACTTATGAAAGCATTTGATGATTTTCAAAGATATTTTTAGCTTCACACAAAATTTGCATGTGCGTTGTTTCAATTTTTCATTCATTGCCATATTGCAGATAGATGAATAATCGTCAAAAAGAGGAATAGTATAATGCTCAATAATTGCAACATTATTTTACTAGCATGTTGATTCGTGAGACCTGCGGTTCTAATGGCACATCTCTGGTTTCTGCCTCGCTTCGGGAACTTTTTGATGACACCTTGTATACCGTTACTACCCATCCTCAGAAACAAAGTTTTAAACAGTGTTTACGATCGGATCGAGGACACGCGGCTCACGTGTAGTACTTTCGATCATGTGCAAGGTCGGAGCGCGGGTGAACGTGTAGCTGCTATGTGCTCGAATGGAAATACTTGGCGACGTTGTTGATGAACTCCTGACGCTACAATTGCACTTGGAACGCCTGAGTCGCGTTCGGCATAATGAAAGGATTTGTCGTTGTCGACTGCTGCATATTTCTGGAAGCGATCTCTGCCCATTCAACATCGAAGGGATCAGAAGGTCCTCTGGAAGTCAGGCTCATCGCAGCCGAGCCGAGCGAATGCGCTCTCGTATGAAGAGGAGGCGCTCGGCGAGGACTAGTGGTTACCTGTTGCGGCGCCGGCGACGGTACAGAGCCGGTTATACTACCTAACCATTGTTCTGGTTTCGGCAAACCAGCTGCCGTGGAAAGTGGCTGCACCTGTTGAATGGAAAAACTCGTGAAAGGACGTTTCAAGTTAACATCAAAATTTACGTTATGATATAATAAACAGCCAAAAACTAATTTCTATATTGGCTGCAGTAAAGAATGGAATGAGAAATTATAAAAAAGATAAAAGTGAATAAATTAAATATCCGTAAATCTTAGAAATCTTCCAAGACATGAATGTGTTCTTAAAGATATAACAATATATTGTTTCAATATGATTATTTGTTTAATAAGAAATTTAATGTATATTATTTTAGATATTTTATATATATATATATATATATATACTTATAAAATATTGATTGGTAAATAATTTTAAAAAATACAATAAAAAATATTTATATATTAAAGCATTTGTGATTCTTACTTAATCTTGCTAATACAAATTTAACAGAACTAAAAAGTTTTGCTTAAATAAAAAAATTGATTTATATGATAAGTGTTCAACTTACTAAAGCCGTCGAGATTCCAGTTGCCGATGAGACTTGAGTAACATCAGTCGAGATTGGTGGAGAAACGGATGCTATGCTGGTACTAGGAGAACTTGTTTTTGGAGTCATCACGGAATTTATTGGGATCGGCGATCTATTCACAGCCGACGTAGACGTATTTCCTAAAGAGGACGTAGAAGTCGTGCTAAAAGCAGGACTTACTGCTGATGGCGGCGTGCCGAAGGCACCTACATTAGAGGAAACAGGTGCCGGTGTGCTCATAACAACCGGAGTGGGCGCGTTCGTCCTTGGAAGAACGGGACTCAAGTTGCTCGTCTTAAGAAGAGGCGTGAGCCTGTGATTCGATGCGAGAACGGGGGAAGCGGACTCTTGCCAACTGGGCCCGACATGATTCAGATTACTGAGCTCTTCGTTCTTGTCGTTGTTATCGTTATTATTGAGATTGGGACCATTTTGTAATTTCATCTCGTCCAACGAATTGCTATTCGTTACTGAAAAAGCATAATGATCGATTTATAAAAATTATAATGCATATGATTTTTTAAAAGCGTCGTCATGAAATTATTAAAGCAGAAAATGAAATCAGTAGTTCAGTTTTATTAAAAAGTCACCTGGAGAAGAGTTAATAGTGGTACTGGTGAAAAGCTGCTTAGCAACGGAGCTCGTAGCAGGCTGGGACGATGGCATTGGTCCGAAGTCGTCGCTGCTCGAAAGTAGAGAAAGCCCTTGAGAAAGCTGCTGACACATTGCGGAGACGCTGTCGTGATCACCGGGAAATATTTCTGGTATTGGACTCACTGCGAAGAAACAGGAGATATCATATTTAACAATATATATTTTGTAGCTCAAGTTTTGCAACATGAGTGCTAGGACGCATTCTATAAGAAACTACAGGATGCTTAAATATATGTCGGGTTGATAGTGAAACTATAAAGTGAAAGTATATAGATGAACACACGATGTAAGTTGAATATTTCTTCAAGCACAAACAAAAAATACATGGGGAGGGGCAGATTAAAATTACGATAGTTCTAGCTATATGCTCGCAGTGTCATAGTATCAGTTTATGCGTTAACTTAGTCATAGGAGAGTCATGTGCATGGAAAACGAGCATGTTTATGGATATACATTGAAGAGCAAGCAACAATAAAAATTAACAGAATAAGGAGTAATGACCTTCGTCATATCCTTCGAATTCTGTTGTAAAACAAAGAAATATATTGTTATTTAGTGATTAGATCGATTTAAATTAATAACATATAATCGCAACGCATGTACGCTTGTGCGTATTACATATCTGTAATTTGTGTATATATATATATATATAGATATATATATATATAGATATATATATATACATGTCTCATAAGACGAGGTCAATCGCTCGGGAAGTGATTGGGACCCAAAAACAAGAAAAAAATCGACAAACATACATCCAAAAATGCGTTGTTTTTTAGTTATCATGAGTTGGGATTGCTTTAACATTACCCAGGATGCACATGAAGGTACATCCCTTAGCAAGATGGCGACTTCACAGTTCGTTACTCCTGTGATATTATAGCAGCCCGCAACTTTTATTTGACTTTAGTTATGCTATAAAATATATCATATACTAATCATTTCTTCTTTTAATTTTTTATTTTGACAAAAAATTCGAAATACAGCAATTTCAAATTTCAACATTAAAATGGCGATAACTCGAAAACAACACATTTCCGTACTTTTTTCTTGTTTTTGGGTTACCCAATTACCTCCCAAGCGATTGACCTCAACTTACGGGACACTGTGTATACATACACACACACACGCGCGCGCGCGCGCGCATGGATGTGTGTATATACTCTTACTTAATAATTAATTTAAGAAAATTAATTTAATTTAAGAAATAAATTAATTTAAAAAATAAATAAAATGAAAATGACATTTCGAAGTCATGAACTCACCCGGGGCCTTCGAGGATACGTGCGAATGAGCTGAAGGCATTCGCGCCAAATCTGTTGGCTCGAGGCTGTGACTACGTGTGCGTTCAAGAGTACTAGGAAGATCGTTGACTCGTAGACTGAGCTGCCTTTTGAATGGAGATGCTTGACTTAGCTGTGAAAAACCTCGGAAGGAACCTTGCCGCTCCAGCATAGATAAAGTAGCGTGTGGCCTTTCAATCGCAAAGGGATTATACACCTGTCTAACCGGAGGAATTTCTAAAACATAAATAGTTTTATATAGTAAAACATAAGCAATAGATATTGCTAGAACGTAACATTTTTTTATAAACAAAGATAAAAGACAAAAGACTAATGTGAGCAGTTTAACGCGAGCAGTTTTCTTCACAATTAGTTGAATTTGAATTGTTGAAGATGGCTCGAAGAAGAAGGGAAACATTCAAATTATATCATTAAAACAGCAATTTGAAATTGTTTTTATATGAATTTTTAGCGCACCAACACCCGCATTAAACTCACATTAGCCTTTTGTCTTTTATCTTTGTTTTTAATTTCGGGAGTCTTATCATTGTTTGTTTTTAAACATCTTTTATGATTTATAAGAGATAACGATATAATATGATAATACATATTTATAGCAAAACATTTGAAGCATTGAAAAATGTATAGTTTTAATTTACAAATTTACATTTTTAATTTTTAATTTTTAACTACGCACATCCTACAGGAAGATTCTCAAATAACAAAAGTTTTTAAGAACATTCTATTTTTCACAAGTATTTCATTTATTAAATTGCATGTCTATAAATCATGAATTACAATAGTGAAAATGTATAATGAATAGTAAATAGTGCAACCCACCTGCTGCACGATCGCGCGCTTCTTGCAACCGCTCTGCAAGATTCGGTTGTCTAAAGCTGCCGCTTCTCGTGAAGATGGAAGTCTTCGAATCGAAAGTCATTGTAACTCCGCATTCTTTGTCCCGTCGTTGCTTCCTCTCCAGGCATGCAGCAAAGGCGCAGCCCACTGCGTGACTCAATCTTTCTCCCTTGACGGTAAAGAATAAATCCATTAAGAAAATGCCTTCATTATGCGTGTGTGAAAGCTTTTTTAATAGCTAATATATTTATATTTTTAAGTAAAACAAGACTAAAAATATGCATATTATATTGTATAAACAGAAAGATGAATCACAGATCTCGATAGCAATATGGTAATTAACATCCCAGACAAGTCGTCTAAAAGACGACTAAAAGATATGTCTAAATTATTATAAAGACGTCTTTTAGTGAGAGAATATGGTCGACGAAAAGATGACTAATAGATGACAGATGTTCCACTGCTAGTCATCTTATAGCCTCATTCATATGATGACTAAAAAATGACTAATTTTGGACATCTTTTCGTCGTCTTAATTATGTAATTAAAGATAATATTTTAGCATATATAATTTCCAAGAATATCAGATCTCTAAATTAATTTTCAAAACTAATTAAAATGTCGTACTGTCAAAATACATTTATTTTTGTCACAGAGTGCTCCCATTTTGGGAACTCCGCCTTCAAAAAAATCATTTCGTTACTACATGGAAAATCTCATAATGTTGCGACTATTATTCTATACTGTATAGTTTTTATTTATGAGAAATGTAACTATATCGTGTTCATCTAGTGGCAATGCCGCATACTGTTCTCGGATCGACTTTATCTTTTTTGTGCTATCTTTTCGGCAAAACTAAAAGACACCTTATAGACATCTTTTCGTTTTGCCGAAAAGACAACTTAAAAAAGATATCTTTTTGTCATCTTTTAGACATCTTTTCGCTTTGTCGAGAAGATAACTTAAAAAAGACAACTAGTTATCTTTTAGTTTTTTGTGCTATCTGGGATGTATAAAACACTTTACAATTTTTACAAAAATTTCCAATTGCACAGAATATCAGTAATTCTCAATGAATCTGTCAACAATTAGGGAAATAGCAGATTAAAATATGCATCTTACATTTATAAGTTTTTACATGTTTTGGGTTCTTATGTTACCGTATCGTCTGATATTATATTCGCAATTCCGGTATGTCAATAAATTCATCTCTTATCGATAGAATATAATAACCTTTAATTGTTCAACATATGGGGATAATTTATTTCTATTCAAATGGAATAAAGAAGAAGTATCTGACTTACCGATTCTTTTAATGCTAAGAATCCGTGGCACATCCACCGCCTCGTCGTACCATCCCTGCAAATGTAACTGAACCCCTTCTCGTGATTTCTATCCGGCGCACAAAACGATACCTTTTCGATTGTCTGATCGACAATTAATCCTTTCGTTTCATCCTCGACAACACGCAATCCGTCGCCGGATACGTGAAGTATCGCTCGCACCGGTCTTCGTCTTGAGTTCTGAAAATTTAGTTCGGCACGAATTAACTCGGCAGTCTGAATTGCCCTCCGACCTTTACACCGATTTATTTTCAGGTCGCTTTAGTGTCAATGTCGACTCTTTATATGTGAGCTGTGCTAAATATAGTCGAGGCGAAAGACTCGGAGAATGTGGCGCGCTTTCGAAGGCCTATAAAACTTTCTACAAAGCTTCTTGAATATTTGAAATAAAAACCTTATGAAAAAATAGTTCAGTTGCTTTTTTAGAATTATTTATTCTGATATACGTAAAACATAAATTGCATGGAACATTACCATGCGCGAGATGTAGATGATTAATAAAAAAATTAATGCTTTTAACCAATTCGCAAAAAAATCGTTAACAAAAAATATTTTATATAAAATATACTTACTCGAAGAACTTTAAGGGCCTCCTCACAAACCTGCATACCCCTCGATTCGAAGACTTCCACACATCCTAAGTACTGTCAAAAAATTGGTTAAATTATTCACCTATTAAAGATTAAAATAGATCTTGTAAAATCTTTGTTTAGAAAAATTAATGTTTAATTCTTTGAGTGGTGTGATTTTTAATGGTCAATTACATCTTCGTGATGAGTTTTTTATTTTTCCAAGAAAAATAAAAATATGTTCTTAAATATGTCCGTTAATAGTAGAAATAGAAATACATTTTATTATTTTACATATATGCGCACCACTCATAAAATAATACAAAAACGTAAAAATATACGTATATACTTCGGGACAAAATTCAATGAATATAAATATATATTCGAATCACTCAAAGARTTAATATTAATATATCAAAAATTAGTATAAACTATTAAGATATTTTACTATAAAATTATATGTGTGTGTTTTGACATCGAATTAGCAAAAGAACTCGATTATTTCAAACAATTATAAATGATTCTACATTTCCAGCAATTATTCTACGTAAACAATTGATATTAATATTAGTCCAAAAATTAATTATCTATATTTATAACATCATAAAAGCAGAAAATAACATCAGAAAATAATAGATATTAAAATAATGTTAGCTACTGATTAAGATCAACTATTATACTTTTCGTAAGGTCAACTATTATACTTTTATGTAAGATCAATTATTATATTTTTTAATATTAATTTTTAATTTATCTCAATAAACCTTTCACTTTAATAAATTAATAATAATTCTGATACATCTGGTTAGAGGTAGTTACTGATTGATATACGTATTCAGTATTGTTATTAACTTTTATGCTTACCTTGACGTGAAAAGCGCATGTAGCTGAACGTACTGCGCTTTCATCTGCTTGCCACTGATGAGGTTTGCTAGACTCGGGTACATGAGGGTCTTTTCGTCGCCGAAAGCTGTCCCGGAAGCTTCGTCGAAGCCGATCCATTCTTTTTCCCGGCGACCTCTCGCGCTTCTATAACGAAATATAAAAACACGATTTATTTTCTACAATTTGAGTAATAATTCAAGCGGTATTAACGAAGGGTTCTTTTTCGGGTAATGAAGGGTCAACTGCTCATGACAGATAAACGTTTCCTAATTTTTATAAGATATAGAAATTACAGATTGCAATTGCAAATTATCTGATATTATAAAGACATAAGAAAGATATTGTTAATTAAATATAAAATTTTAATAGTTTTATTATAGAACATTTATTATAGAAATAAGAGAGAAAAAAGACTAATAATATCATATAATAGAGAATGTACATTTAATATAACTTGTTACTTTTATGTAAACAAATATTAAAAAATTAAAGATTAAAATATGTACATAATGATTTAATCTTATAATTATTTCAACATAATAGCTTATCAAAAATATTAACAAATATTTCTTAAATTTTGTATAAGTTTTAAATTTTTATGAATGTCTTAAAATTGTTGTTAAAAATTGCTTTTAAAAAATAAAGTAAATTATGTCGAAATTTGAAAGAATCAAAGATATCAGTAATGCTGCTAAGATTGTGTATTATCTGCATGCATTATCAAAATTGCAGGTGATTAACAAAGGTCAAGTCAGTAGGGAAATTTCGAGATGGGATCAGGGCAGCAAATACGATATCTACAAGAAAGTCTCTGTCAGTCGGAATTTTTTGAAGTTCAACATCGAGACTGTAATCAAGGCAAAGCCATAAGCAAATTCTCAAGAGAGAAGTCCAGAATCCTCCCGATCGTTAAGAACGGAGCTTGAGAAAATATTCGAAGCAGCCACTGTCTGGCAACCGTTGCGTTGAATTGCCAACTCGACAAAGCCCTGTGATCGAATCTTGAGACCCGTTCCCAAAGAATCTTTTATATCGGAACCCTCCTTTATATCAGGTCTCCCCTAATACCGACTACGGATCTACCCTTCGAATTGGCGGCACCCCTAAGAGCTAGTTGACGGATTGAGAACGGAGACATGTTAGGAAGACCTTTTTCGCTCATGCTATATGTAACCCCTCTTCGTCATCGACATCTCCCTCTGTCGTTTCGCTATCCGATTTTGCAAAGTTAATAGGTTGGTATTGTATGTCACCTGATCAGATGCATCGCACTTTCTAGATTTTCATATTATTCAAAAATATAGTCAAAAATAATCGATTAAAAACTTGTGTACTTATTACATTAATATTTTACAATATATTAATATCATACATCTTCCAATTTTTCTGATAGAAAAAAACTATCAAATGATAGACACGTTACCACAATTGAATTATTTCTTTTTCGCTTTTTTTTTTATTCTACGAGAACACAGAATACACATTTGAGTAAATTGCAGCTGTATAAAATTAACTTATATATATATATATATATATGAATTTAGCACGAGATTTTCTGTTCTAAAGAATTTGTAGATTAATGATGATTAACGATTATCTTCGCGCGCGCGCGTGTGTGTGTGTGTGTGTGTGTGTGTGTAAATACTATTTCTATTTAATAAATACTTTTAAAAATAAATACTTTTAAAAATTTTAAACTTTTTAAATTTTTTAGCAAAGACTAAATCATAGTTCTTTTATTTATCGCAATTATTTAATTTTAATATTAAAATTTTTTATAAATTTTCGAAAAGACTAGATAGTATATTAAAATACACTTTAGATTAGCACACCAAACAAAGAAAATTAAAATGACTAGAACATAGGCTTCTAAACATAGGCACATATATATGCACGTATTATTATTTTATGAAGTATCAATAAATCTCCATCCTATCAAAAAATTTAAAACTGAAAAGAAATGTGTCAATACGAAATTCTCCAGCGGACTCCGCATTTGTGATATCACTCGCACGTGTTTCACGCAACTAGTCGTATAGATAATGTTCCATGACATCACACATCAGATGACATGCATATGTATTTTGAGTTCGCCAAGGATATTCAGATATTTATTCAGTGCAGTTGCGCGGATGTTATTCGTTATAGTAGAATGTAATTAGAACTTTATCGAGTTAATTTGTGAATAAAGCTGATTAAAAATTGCGATACTAAACGAATAACAAACTCATGTATGTACAATATATACAAACGCACATTAAAAAAATCTCTTAACTCTCTCAAAAAATTTTTAATCGATTTAAAAAGATAATTTATTTAAATGTTTGCAAAGATATAATTTATCTGAATATTACATAATATTAAACATTATGTAAATTAAAAAAAAGAATGTAACAACAAAGCATAAATTTTTCTTATAATGGAATATTTCAAATTAAATTTAAAAAATATTTATTTAATTAAAACGAGTCGAAATTTATTTTAAAAATTGTATTTTAATTAAAAATGTCTTTTTATATAAAAGAAATAATGATAAATCTTTACATTATGGGACACCGCTCCGATAATCTTGACCTTGATATATGTTAAAAGTGAAAGTACTAATCAACTTTTCTTTATAATTTAATCGGCGGTTTCTTAATATTTTTAAGATATTTAAAGTTAAAATGTAATTTTGATAGTAAATTTTTATCTTAGGAGACAAATGATGATCTTGCTCCGATGATCTCAACTTTATCATGATCTTGAATAATCTTCAAAACATTTAACCCTCGCTCGATATTCATTAAAAAAGAATTTGAAAGTTTCTGAAATATATCAGTATATGAAATCAGTAGAACAGTACAATCATAGATCTCGCTTTGTGATAAGTTGTACCCACATGAAATTTCACTTTACATATAAAAGTGTATGCGTGGAAGCAGTGTATTCCGCCTGTCTTATGAGAGAGCTCCACTATCAAAAATTTAGACACACATATTTGGGTTAAACCGTTTTGTGTGAACAGTTGTAAATCTATAGCGAGATTTTTATATATATAATTTTACTGTTCCATAAGATATATTTCAGAAACTTTTCAAATTATTTTTTTGTTAATAACGTCTTAATGAATAACAAACGACGGCTAATACGTTCTAAAGATTATTCATGATCATGATCTTAACAACATGTATCAAAGTTGAGATCATCGAAGTTTGTTCCCTAAAAATTTATTATCAAAAAATTACATTTTAACTTTAAACATCTCAAAAACTATAAGAAATCGCTGATTAAGTTACAAGAAAAAGTTGATCAGTATCGTCATTTATAACATATATCAAGGTCAAGATCAGGAACGGTTCTCTAATGTAAAGAAATATCGAAATAATTATTTTAATAAAAGAAGTAACTTTATTATAACAAAAAAGAACTTTTCATATAAAAATGTATTTTTTTTTTTTTTAAGAAATATCGATATTTATTTCAACTATTGTAGATGTTAATACAAAAAAGTATTTTTTTACATAATAAAATAAATAAA
The DNA here is from genome assembly GCA_037157785.1 of Cephalotes varians. NCBI lineage: Eukaryota > Metazoa > Arthropoda > Insecta > Hymenoptera > Formicidae > Cephalotes > Cephalotes varians. The sequence continues at coordinate 1,457,438 of JANQDE010000049.1, read as the reverse complement.
AATTAGTCTAACAAAGAGAAATGTTTTTTAAATAAAAAGAATATTTTTTAATTAAATAATTTATTTAGCTAATTTATTTATTTAATAGATATATCATTAATTTCTTTAAAAAATTATTTGTTTAAAATTTAAAAATTGTACTGTCATAATACATCTCTCGTTTTCTTTTGCCTTCGATTCAATTTTAGAGACTCGTTAATTGAAGAAACCATTTTATTAAAATTTCTTATCAGTAAAATATCTCATAATGCTGCGTTTTTTATTTTATATACATTGTGTGATTCTTATGAAAAATAAATTCCGCCGCCTTCCATCTGACAACGATGCCGTGTAATACTCGCGGGTGACAAGACTAAAAATAACGGAACGAATCTAAAAAATATATTTTTTATGGAATGTATAGACACATAATTTAAAAGTATATATATTTTTTTAAATAAATCTTTCTTTTTTTAAATGATATCTTTCTTTATTCAAATAATAATTTATTTAACGAAATAAAACCTTCTTTAAACGAAATAAAAAATATTGATTAGTCAAAATATTTAATTTTAACGTAATGTATTTATTTAATCGGAAAAGATTTTTTTGTCAGTGCACATATTAATTTGTGCAATCTATCATACTTGTAGAAAATCAAGATTTAAATCAATAAACTTAATATCATTATTAAATATATCGTTATAAAATATTACGCGAATCTCGCGTATGTTGAATTTATTATTTTTACGTTTTATATATATAAGATAAATTTTTCAAAAGTTTCTGAAGCCTTATGTAATAGTTTCGATGATAGCTCAGAAAAGTCTGTTCTTATCTCACTCTCAAAATATGAGAGCACCTTGACCTAACTTTATACAGTGCTCTAGATGATAAATATCGGCAAGAAGATCTAAGTACGTCCCCTACAAACCTATTCCCAACTCCTTCTAGATATGACATTAGAATAGTTGAAAGGAGACATATATATTTTGAATTTGTTTCATTTAAATTTTTAGTCAGGGAGCAAAGTATACTTTAATTATACATCATTATTAAATTATGAATTTCGAATAAAGTTTAAAATTATTTTTTATTGTAAAAACAATGGTGAGTGGTTACTTAAATAGGTTTAGTACAAATACAGGAAACAACTTAAAATGGTATTCGACACGCAATAATACATGGTAATAATATATTTTAAGATCCATTATTTTAAGATCGAGGCCAGACATATGCAAGACATCTTCTATAAAGGGTATAATTTACTCGTAAAAGTCACTTTCACCTCAGCGATCGTCTATCACAATCGTGTAAGTTTCCACCAAGCATTTAAAACAGAAATAAAAAAGATTGTATGAGAAACAAGGAATAAATTCAATCAAAAAGAAGAGAAATACATTATACATATATTTTATAAGTATTTTATATATGTAAATTCTGAAATTTCTGAAGTTACTCAATGTATTTAATAAAACAAAAATTATTGAATAAAATCATATAAATATAGTCATGTGAACTTATTTAATATAAGAATATCTTTTGCTATAAAAAAATAATTTCTTTTTGTTAAAAGATGTATTGCACAACAAAAGCTTTTTGAATTGGATAAAATATAAAGTATCATAGAATAATGTGTGTGTTACATAAATTAATTTTTAACCTAACAAGAAGGAGTAAAAATATTAATGATTTTGATTGTGAACAAATCATTTTCTCCCTGATTTTTGCAATTTCAAAAATTGAGATTTGCATTTTATTTCAAAATTTATCAGAAGAATAATAGAGGCTGAGGTCCGAGGATTTATGTTAAATATATTTTTAGAATATTTCATATATCTGTCTATATTTAAATAAAATTGTTTTAATATTTTAATGTAAAAATTATATGCACAGAATTGTTAAGAATTTATAATAATATTTAGAAAAGTAATAATTCCTAATAAAACTTTAATAAAACTATTATCATCACGACTATTAAATCGAGAATATCGTATTAAGGGAACGAAAGTATGATAAAGCGCAGTCTATCAAGGACATCGATAGATTTTAGATTACATGTCACGTGTCTCCCGTGAAGGACCATCGAGGGAACAGACCGGCATTATCACGCACGAGTAATTGCATCCCAGATTTTTTTTTTAAAGCGACACTTCGTGGAAGCTATCGCATCTGGGGTCTCATACTCGATTAGAATAATATCGTCCAATGAAAATAATCGACCCCCTTTGCAACAAAGCGATACGATGCGACCGTCGATTATCGCACGATAAACGATTAATAGCTAAAACGTGCGAAAGTAAACGCTCTCAACGCAATCGGTTTAGCGAGACGGTTTATTTAGTACCCGTAATAGGCTTACCAATACGCTACAGTAAAACGATTGCTCTGCACACCATGCTGTTTTATTCATCACTCCAACGTCATCTGTCATGCAAGAATCGCCTATCGCGTCTCTATCAAGCCAGTGACGACTAAGAGGCATGATCACATCGAGCGAACAATATCACTGTCTAGCTCCGTACTAAACTGTTTTGATCGACCAAATTAGTCTGCGGTGTTGTAACGCTTTGCAGAGATTTAATTTAACTGTGGCGACGCATTTGAATGCACGCATAACTGCTTTTTAATTGGCATGATGGGGAATGTAGCGTTTCTATCACGTAATGAATTTGTTGCTTTCTCGATATTGCGACACAGCAATTTAGCAATTTGCGGAATTTATGTCTTAACGATCATAAACATGAACAGCAGATGATAATATTATTAACGAAATAAGAAATTTATTTCAATTCATATTTGAATTGAAATATCGCAAAAATGAAAAAAATATTTTGATTAATACAGCTTTTTCTACTAACTTTTTAAAAGTCAACTGTCTCTAAATTATTCTTCGATGGTATATACATTTGTAAATATAATTGCAAGGGTGAATAGTATTTTTTTCAAATAGATAATATGCATTTTTTATTCTGCTTATTTTTGAGAATTATTTGAAGCTAGTTGACACATAATATTACTATCATTTCCATGTTCCAATTTAAACATTATTTATTATGATCGAAGCCCTAGTATATCATAATTAATTTGTGACGTAGAATAGTATTATTCCACTCACAAATAATATAATATAATATGTATTTATAACATAATGGCATAATTATAAATTATTCGCTAAAATTATTGAGCATGAACTGAATTATTCATTCTCTGCACAAAATCATAATTATAACGCAAATGTGTGCATTATTCAATAAATTTGGTCACTGATACCATTATGGGCCATATTAAAAGTAAAAGCATCACGTAAAGATATTCGTGTAACGTACATACATACTTATATGATAACGTTATAAGTTTATTGATCGCGGTCTTTTTTTTATTGCACGCGGATATATTCGCACGATCGGGGAAAGATTATAAATATTCTGCGCAAACATGTAATCAAGTATCATCATGCACAAACTGGAAACTGTATGAACAATGTTCATTTTCAAAATCGATATGTGAATTTGTTACAATCGAATACGATATGTGTAACCGTTATAATCAAAACATTTGATTTCTGATTAGTACATGAAATCGGTTTAAGTAATCATTACACCGACTAATTTCGAAATCAGTCGTGTTATTCAATATATAATGTCGAAAAAATCAATACTGCAGTCAGTACGCATATTTGTTTTCACATATTAGCTATATTAAACAATTGATTTCGAAATTATATATATATTTAATAAAAAATAATTTAATATAATTTAATTACAAAAAATTAAATAAAATATTAAAATTAATCATAAGAAACATTATTAATAATAAATATATAAATATATAAAACATTAAAATAACTTTTATTTTTTCAATAAATTGTTCTTTTTATCACGAGTAAATAGGAAAAAATCAGAATAATTATTTTCTTTCGTTGTATAAATAAATTGATTATTACATTATTACAAGCACAACATATTTTAAATATCAAAGCGTAACACACACACACACACACACACACACGCGCGCGCGCGCGCGCGCGCATCTTTACTGTTAATCTTCTATTATACTTAATATACATAATATATTTATTTATCATTATCTATTATTTATATTATCATTATCTTATCCTTTCAGTCATTTTCGTATATACACAGTTTCGTTTATATAATATAAAATTAATTGATTAATAAAATTTCAAAAAATTAAGAGAACTTAATGTTATCAGATAATATACATAGATAATGACGTCCTTCGTAGAAAGGCATGCCGCATATAAAAAAAAAGTAAATCATTATTTTGATTTCTGTGATATAGTTTTCTTATATTTCGTAAGAGTTAAATAGCTTTCTTTTCTTTCAAATATTGTCAGTAAGCTTAATGATTAACACTGTAAGAATTCAAAAGATCCATGAAGTTTATAACATTTATATTTATCTATTCACTTTTTTGACAAAACATAACATCTGAATTTGCTATTGAGATTCATCTAAGTCAACGTTTTTTACGAGAAAATTAAATAAAAAAGTAAAATAACTAAAAAAATTAAAAGAATTATTTATGTTATATGACACGAGTGCAAAGATAAAAGGATTAAAATAAGAAAGGACTGAAACAGGAAAGCGTAGGTATAATTTTCAACTATACAACGTTATTGATTATATCGAATAACATATTGACATGAACACTGCTTTTAATAGAAAGACGTCTATAACATACTATTTTTAAAGATAGTAGAACAAAAACATGAATATATATATTTCAACCAAATTTTTATTTCAATGCGTACTTCTAAAAAAAAGTTTTATTTTACTTTTGACTTCTTTTTACTTTTTATTTCTTTTTTTATGATTTAAATTATTTCCTTTCTGATTAAATTATTTTGGTCCAATTATATAAGGTAAAAATGTTAAAAGATAATTTCTTTCGGTAAAAACACGCAAGATATATATTAAATAAAGTTCAAAAATTTTCAATCCAAGGATATAAAAAAAGTAATAAAATAAAACAACCATTTTCATTTTTTAATATAATTATATTTCGACATACACACGTTTTAGCATAGTAAATTAATTTTTCTATATACTATTAAAAATATTTTGAATTTTTGTAAAAAAAGGTTTAATATTGCGGAAATCATTTTAATTAAAAATTTTGTTTTCAAAATTAAAATCCGATTTATGTGAAAAAGATACCGATAATAAAGAAGTAATCTCCGCTTATTAAATCATCTTAAGGACATAAGTTCAAAATAGTAGTATAAAAATATAATTAATGATATAAAAAATTAATTTATCTTTTTAAAAAATGTATAAAGGATGACTGAAATAAAGGATGACTGTATTGAAAAATAAAAATGGTTGTTTCATTTTATCACCTTTTTTATATTTTTGAATCGCGGAAACTTTTGGATATTACTATGTATTTCATATGTATGTAGGATAGTTGATGAAGATTTTCTCCAGAACGTATATATAATAAACAGCGACCAGAACCTTGAGATGTGAAAGGAAAGACAGGCAAAGAATGCATCTTTGCATATCATATGCAAGTAGCGTATACATAGCATATGTATGTAGATAAATACAAATCTTGCATAGTAATTTCTTATTCTGTCGTGTAAATCTACCAGTAGTTTAAAGCTTTACTTATCATATTTTTTGTATAAAATTTTTTTATTTTTTATTTTTTGTATAAAAATTTTAGAATATCACATTATATAAATAAAATTTTTTTATCAAATTTATTTAAGTTAATAATACTAATAATACGAACGTTCTACATGAAGAAACATATAATCTAATGTACATTACAGAATTATTCGATGAACTTTGTGACTATCATATGCAAGGTTTACAATTATTATTAGAGAATTGTTCGCATGTGAAGATCCGCTAAATGAAACCAAAACCCTGTTTCTGTCGAGAGTGCTATAATGTGAAAGAATAGCACGTGTACTATGATCGTATACGTTTTCCATATAAGTTTATTTCAATACATGTATATTCAATACGTTCAGTATATATGTGTAGTCTCCTTATCCGCAATAGTTACAATTTTATGACGTAATTTTATTCTATTGAAAGAAGAAGCATAATTAAAGTGTGTGTGTGTGTGTGTGTGTGTGTGTGTGTGTGTGTGTGTGTGTGTGTGTGTGTGTGTCAATATTAATATGAAATTATTTCTTTAATCGTATTGTTTCTTTTCTTATTCTATTCATTATAATATTCATTTTATACAATTAGGACAATTTCGTGAATGAGAGCAATCTAAAAGAGTCAGTATAAATTTTTGGCACGGCTCGTTGAAGCTGCTAGCATCTGTTTCTAATCATAAGGCTAAGAATGTCTCGAAGCCAAAAAACTTTGGACTGATTGAGAGATGTCATGATCTAAAAAAACTTAATAAAAATTGATACATATTCAATCAATATGTATTAATCGATATAAACGTTCAATCTCATTATATGTTAAATAAAGTAAAGTTTGATGACTCCAGAGAATTAGAGATAAAAATTATTAAATACCTACAATTTCGTTAGTCAGTAATGTATCATTGGTATAAATTTCTACATTTATGTTTAATTTCAGACGAATTCCTTAGATAATAAGATATATTTGGATAATATGGCCAATCGTCTAATATGTCTACACGGTATCTCAAAAACTATTAAATATTTCTGACAAATGGCGATATTAATATGTGTCAAATAAAATGAAAGAGTCTTGACCCTATTCCTGACTAGAACAATCTATATGAAAGTTAAGTGTCTATAAAATGCGATAAGAAATATTGTCATATTTTTATATTTTTATTTTCACAATTTTCACATTTAATGTTAATCAAAGTAAGTATCGTTTATCATTTTAAAATTATGTATCATTTAAAGATACTTTTATAGATTCCAAATATGTATATACTTTATTTTCTTATTTTTTTAAGAAATTTAAGCATTCTGAAAAAAAAGTGAATTCGATTGTCGAATAATCTGATCACATTTAGTAAGAAATTTCATGTGTTATTTGCTAGTTAGTTTGTGATAAATTTATTATAAATTTGCTCATTTTATATTATTATTTGAATTTGAAATTAGTTGATTTGTAATTTTACTTATATTGTGATTTTACTTACTTACTAATGTGTTCATTATAAATTCATTATACTTCATTTAAAATAAGTGAGAAGAAAAGAAAGTGAACTGAAAATCATGAATGAAATAAACGTATATAAAGTTTTATTCGATTTTAAATAAACAAATATGACATTACACTGTTTTTACTGGTTTCTAGCATTAAAAAAGATATACTATGTTACTTTTCCAATTCGAGTAACATAATTAATTTAAATTTTTTAAATTTCAATTTTTTAGATATCGTTTACTTTATTGAATTTTCCTTGTATATTTTTATGAATTAGAGTTTTTATATTATATGCCCCAAATGTTCGTTTTTTCAAAAATACAAATTTATGAAAGAGCTATTTTAATTATGAATACAATACTTAAATGCACTTTATAAAAACATAATAAACTGTAAAATTACAGAACAAATTTTTCTCTTTTCGATATTATAATTTGATTAAATACCGTTTTTTTCATTATTTTAATATTCATATAGAGCTTTATTTTTCTTATAAATTATAACTTAGATGAGTTATAAGATGTAAGATACAAGTTATAAGATGAGTTTTTAATTTGCGATTTTTATTTTGTATGCTACAACAGAGAGTTTCCAGATTAAGAACTTGATTCATAAAAATACTTTTTTTATTAATATGCTAATAATAATGTAATTAAAATTAGCTACACGCCTTATAAATTTTAATCTATAAAAATTATTATCTTTCCTTAAAGAAAGAGTAAAGGAAAGTCCTATATAATAATAAAAATTTTAATACAAAGTTATGTAAAAATGTAAAAATTTCTTTCCTTAAAGAAAGAGTAAAGGAAAGTTCTATATAACAATAAAAATTTTAATACAAAGTTATATAAAAATGTAAAAATTTTTTTGTATTAATGTTGCTACATTAGTAACATTAATTTTTTTGTATTAATGTTGTAAATATTAGTGACATTAATTTTAATATTATTATAAAATAATTAAATATGTAATATGAAAGCTGGAAATCATGAACTTCAACCTAATATTTTATCAAAATTTATAATTTTGCTATAAATATTATATTATAATTTATAAATTAGCTTAGAATTGAAAACCTCCTAAACTTATTTGGTTTAGTATATAAAATTAAGAATATGAGCTAGATATATACACACACATACACACATACACACACACACACACACACACACACACACACACACACACACACACACAGATTATGTTATATAATATATTTCCGGTGATATTGCCTGAAACGTTTTGAAGCACAGATAGAACTCAACTGAGAAATATTCGAAATTTACATACAACTAAAAGTAGGATTCGATTATGGGAGCCGCATTGTTCGACATGATGAATAGCTGGAATCAGGATTACAAGCACTTTCGCGCGAGAGGACTATCTCACGTTAAAACGTTAAGAAAAAGAAAGCTCTAAAACAGAAAAAATAGTGCATGAAAGTGCGATGTCCATGTTTCGTGAAGACATTCGGACATTCGGCTGCCGTACGAAAGATTTAAACATTCGATGAAGAGTACAAAAAAATAAGCTACGTGAAATACCAAACGTTGGATACGCCTAGTTCATCTCGTATAAATCTACTTTGAGTCCTTTCACCGCAGCAGGTGTCTACGCATACAATAACGAAGGCGGATACGCGCGTACGCATAAAAGTGCAACGAGTAGGCTTTCACGCGAAGCGATGTAGCGTGTTGTCGTCGTACAACGGAAATACTAAGTGTAGGAATGTAATGTGTGGTTTTCAACCTGCGCAATCGATTGGCTTTGAATCAAAGTATAATTAAATGTTATATGCAGATCGATTAATATGTTAGAAGATTGATAAAGGAATTAAATAAACGCATTTTATTTAGCACGAAGAAATAAAAATAAAAAATAAAGAATTTTTTAAAAAGTTTTTTAAAAATATCTAATATCTATTAACTATAATATATAATTAAAAAATTTCATATCTACTATAAAATTCTCTCTCTCTCTCTCTCTCTCTCTCTCTCTCTCTCTCTCTCTCTCTCTCTCTCTCTCTCTCTCTCTCTCTCTCTCTCTCTTCCTCTGAACTCAAAAGCTTACATAGAAAATTCGAGAATAAAAAAAATAAATTTTATAAGTATATTTTGCAAATATCCAATGAGCAGAATAGCAAGATTACATAAATATGCTAAATATTATGAACAAAAAAGAATTATATATTGAATTTCCTCTAAATTCTTCAGAAATAGAAATTAGACTTTTTTTGACGCTGTTAGATTGTAATATCTAATCATAGAAGAAAAGCTTCATGCGCCAGGAATCAGTAGTAGTTTTGAACGGCTTAGCAACTTCTGGATCTCTTTCGTTTTATCGTCGCAAACCGAACGCTGCGTGCAGCACCAGTTATCCTTGAGTTCGATCCCCTCGATTCGATTGGGCCGCGGGTGTGCGTGACCGCGGGCGTGCACGCATGCGAGTGTGGATACATGCGTGCGATTAGATTTATGTGTGTTGACCATGCGTAAAACATGATTCGAATGTAATCGCGATCGGTCGACTGGCCAGGCATCTCCGTAATGTGCGTGCTACTGTCCTCTTCCTTGAAATAAATTTGCCTCAATCTAAAATACTTTCCATCTCCTCAAATTTCTAAACTTATTGAATGTTATATATGCATGTGTGTGTGTGTGTATATATATATATATATACACACACACACACACACACACACACACACACACACACACACACACACACACACACACACACACACACACCTAATTTTTAATTATCAGATAATTTTGTGTAATTTATATAAAATATAATTTGCAGATAACATTAATTTTTCAGACAGCATATCAAAGTATTCTTACAACATCTTCAATTCAAAACTATTATTATTATATTATTTATAATTAATTATAATTAATTATAATTAACTTAATATTTTAATTATAAATCACTTAATATTTATTATCATTTTAAAATTCTTTCAGTGGCTTTAACGTAATTATTTTTACAGAATTAATTAATAAATAAATAAAATCCATTTTATTACGCGTATGACGAAGGAGTAAGTATTTATATACATAATTGTTGAGTATTTCTACAGGTTTTGTAGCTGAATTTGCTACAATATTTTTTCTAGCATTGCTAAGCCACGTGCTCATCTCGATTCCAAGATATTTATTGTGAATTTATTTATTGTGAATTTTGCGTTGTTTGTTTACTAATTTGTTGAACAAATGTAGAAGAAAAACATAGATAAAAATAAAATACAAGTTGTTCAATATCGCAACATTAAATCGAGTATCGCTAGTCTACTTGGCAGAAATTAAATTTTCACAGTCTCTACGTAATCTACTAATTCCACTAATTAAACGCGTAACAAACATCATGTAATTATATACGATGAATTTGACGGAGTGCAATATCCAGCCATTTCTACGACTACCTTGCCAAGCTTTAAATTATTTCACTTGCCTCCTAGGGATTAAATATCAACGAAGCGGTAAAGCAAGAGCTTTTTCATCAAAGGAAATGAGTTCGTCAAATTCACCTCGAAAATCTAGCGCTTGTTTGTTCATTCTGTGATAAACACCGTTTGCTTTTATAAACCGATGGTTCTTTCACCCAGAAGAAATTTTGATAGCTTTCTTTCATGCACACTGTACGAGAATAAATTTTTTCGCTTCACGCGTTGCATCATATTTCAAAGCTGCTGTGTCAAAGCGGCTCAACAAGAATACAATATTCTCTCTTCAACTTCATAAAATGCATTTATGTTTCACGAATAAGACAATTTCGCATCCTGAAAAATATGATTTATATGAAATTCTTTTACCGATTTTAATATAATTACCATAGAATTAATTAATAAAAGTTTTACCATTTTCCAGTTACATTTTCATTCACTACCAGTTTCATTATGCATATAATAAAATATTTCCTATTTATTAAATCTATTAAAATTATAGCTAATAATGTTTTCAAGATAGTTGTTATATGTATTAATACGTTATATGTATTAATATATTATAATAATATGTTTAAGAGCTAAAAAAAATATTTATATTAATGTTTGTAAATTATATATGTTTTAAACTTATTAAACATCTTCTAAGATTTTATTTTATGAAAAGGTTATTCGTAATATTTATAAATTATTTTGATGTTTCTCAAAACTAATTTTTACAATATTCAATATGATATAGACGCATTTTATTTTCGCAATTAAAAATTGAATGTCACGTTTACGATATCTAATAGAAGAAATGTCGGTTTAGACACGTGGTTACGACCAAAGGTCATTGAAACGCAAGCGCTAACCACACCTCATTGTATCGTCATTTTCACTGTTAAACCGTCACGCATGAAGTGTGTCATTTCATCTACGAAAAGAGGATTCACAAATGCAGTAGTGAGCTTATATAATGTGCATGGCGTGCATTGATAATCTCAACGCGATGAGTATCAAGGATTTACGCGCAAAGATTTCCGCTTGGGAATTCTTGATTGTCACGGAAATTGAATTCTCACAAACCGTCTGTAATGTTCGTGATGACACCAAAAGTCCAGCGCATTGCAAATAATGTATTAGTCATGCTATGACCAATGTGATTGACGTCATGCATCCATGTTAATAAAGTTCCTCGTTACAGAAATACCTGAAGTGTACACAGTCAGCGATTTTAGGAACGAAAGTGTATGTCGATTTTAATTCATCTTTATTCATTTGCTTAAATTTTATAAAAGTTCTACACGACAAATTATATAATTAATTTTATTTTTCTAAAAAATTATTCTCATTTAAAAAATTAATTAAAAAAAATAATGTAATTATACTATTATGCAAAATAAAGAGAAAAGTATTTTAAATTTATCTATTCATTCTTCTTTTGTAAAAGTATTTTCATCACTGGTAAACAAAGTTTTTCACGATGAAGTAATGTCAAAGTTCTTTTAAATTATAATATAACTCTTCACATCATAACATCGACACGACATCGAAGATATATAGTGATTTATACATTTGTTCACATTTCTTATTATAAAGAATGTCTAACATTTTTTTTTTTTCTAAAAAAGCATACACAATAAAATAATAAAATCCAGAGTTCAAAAAAAAAAAAGAAAAAAGCATTTTTAATATTTAAAAATATGCGAACAAATATATAAGTCATTATATATGGAAAATTTCGAAAGAACGAAATGAGAAATAAGAATAAAACGTGCGATTGAGGGTGAAAAATGGAAGTCATAAGAAAAGCAAACCATCATTTCCGACGGCTGCAAATCTCGAACTTTATGAAGCGTGAAATAAACCGTCCCTTCATATACAAAACGTTTCGCAAAATTATTTAAGAGGAAAAACGTTAATAGTCACGTCATGACATGTGATATAGAATTTATGCTCATAGACTTTGTGTTATTGTAACATCGTTATGATTATAAATAAGCAAAAATTTTAGCACGTAAAAATCAACACAAAAAAATCTGATCAAAAATTATTCTTACAAGTTTCGCCTTCCGTGTAAATTATTTCAATAAAACGATATATGTATAAATTACAAAAAAATTTATTAAAATATATACTAAAACGTACTCAATTGCTTCAACTAAATTAAAGATCAAAATTTTTTTCATTTATTTCCTTTTTTATATTTAATTTTAAACAATTCCACATTTATAAATTTTCAGAAAATAAATGCTGACGTTAAAAGGAATTCTATCTCTAAGGGTATTATCGTTACATTATTGAATCTAAACATCCTGAACAATACTGATGATTACAACTGTCACGCAGGTACACGCGAATGACAGTTTCGTCTCATATCAGTGACATAGCGCGTAGCACGCGCAAGTAATCATAAATGTTACATTTAATGTAAAAACAACACCGCGACGTACCGAGAGGCGAAGACCATTTCCAGCATGACTGGTAGCCCTCTCGAGTGGCTGGTGGGCGGACGGGTGGTTTCCCATTTCTCTCGGACGGCGATGTTTTCACGACGAATAGTAACACTCGCGTCAAATATCCAAATACAACGAATCGTTGGCAGTTCCACTTTGATGCACCATACACGATGTCACTGACGCCTAATGACATCCACGCTCAGCGACACAGGTGTGACATTTGTGTCACACACTTATCTCTTGTACAGGACGAAAGGGATGAAATTACTTTTCAAACATACGCAAACATCTCATTGAAATTTTGAAAGATCCACTAGAAACACTACGTGAATCTTTTTAGTTGAATTTCAATTTACAGTCAACCTTTCGATTTCCTCTACTTTATATTATGATGAATTCCTTTGTTTATGAATCCTTTCGAATAACATTCCATAGATCACTTCCCACCAAAAGTGACATCAAAGGTATCGGCGGAGCCACTCAGTCAAGCACTATCTTATCGAAATCGAGATTGGTCCGATTTTACGCGGCATCCGTTCACGCACTTGATATATCATAACGATCGTTCGTGCATCAGGTGCGCCTCACAGATCACGATCAGCTCCGAAACGCTCCGCGCTGGAGCTAGCACTCCGCTCACGCGTAGAACATAGCTGACCAGGATAATTTTAGTCCGACAGAACGGCCACTGAATGGAAGTCGCGAAAAGACAGAGGGAGAAAGAGAGAGTGAGAAAAAGAGGTAGGGGCAAACGCTACTACTGATAGATGTTGCGATGCATGGAGAACAAGGCGGCATGAGATGTTCCCGAGAGCCGGCCGGTAAAAACGTAGCCAGATAAAGGAGACTATGAGAGAGGAGGCTATTGCCTTCTTCTCTTTCTCCTACTCTTCCTTCTTTTCCTCTTTTTCTTCGTCTCTTTTTATCAGTGAGCGTCCCGAACTGGTCATACGACTTGCTCCAGGCTGACGTCAGAGATTCCACCTAGAAGAGTGGGATTCTGATCAGTCCTCTCTCTCCGTTTCTGGTCTCGCGATCTGTCTTTTCTCTCTCTGAGCACCTCACTCTCTTTCCTTTCAGTCTGTTGGTCGCAGACGTCGCAAACACCTCGCGAATAACAGTGAAGAACCACGTATTCTGCTAACACGCCAAAGCTATACTGTACAGTCAGCTTTGTCTTACGTGATGATGTGTCTTACGATCTCTTTCTGTTATTTTTAAACGATGACTGTCTGTGTCCTCAATACGCCTGTCGCCTAAGAACATCGCAAATTTCGATCGTATATTTTTCGTTCTTTAGCCATTTTTGCTTTTCATTTTTTTTTCATTCATCGTTTCCCCACAAAATATGTGCACAGCTTCGTCGTCAGGAATATTTTCAACGCAAATTTCACAAATCGTTATAACTTATTCAACTGTGTAAATGTCGGACGGAGATACTTATGAGACTAGAACTAGCTCCATTCAACTTTCGAATCTGGTACTTGTATGTTCTATGAGTAGACTTTTCTCTCAAATCACTCGAGGATATTACGTATAATCAATTAAACTAACTTCACGCGCCGCTTTAATGCACCAATTAATCACGGCCGAAAAAGACTTCAGTATATTTCACTAACTAGTTCGCCTGTGAATTTCCGTAATTCAGTTAATGCAATATTTTCCCACCCATCTTAATTAGTTGTTGAGTGCAATGCTTCCGAAGCAATTAATGCATTAGACACCCGAAAAGCATAAACAAGCTTTCTTTCATTTTATTGTCTTTTCATCTTTTTTATACGTTTAATGTAATCCTCTTTATTTATCACTAATGCGAAAGATTCACACATGATATCAGTTTGGAATAAAAATTTTCTCGCAATAAAATATTTGTCGCAAAAAATATAATGCGATTATCCTTGAGATCGTTTAGCGTGTGTCGACTAATGGAGCAGTGGTGAAGCGCGGCTACGCGATGCAAGTTCCCACGTTTTTCCGTTAACACTGTCGCCGTCACGCTCAGTTACTTCCGGCGACCCCACCGGAACTCAAAAGTACGTTTAATCTCTCGCATAGAGAGTCCAGTTAAAACATCCAGAAGTTTGCCACTGTAAATCACTTTCGGAATCATTCATCACTTATTTCCATTCGAGACAAGATTTACGCAATCAAGCGGATAAAAACGCATTTTCGTACAACACGATAAAGTTCTTCAGCTTATGTCAGCGAGAAAATGCTTAAAAGATCAACAAAAATATTCATATTTTTTAAAAACCATTCGAATAACCGGGAGAAAAAGAATTTGTCAGGTAATCCAACGGGCGATGATGGTGCCACGGGTTTCGAATGTAAGCTCAACGTTTTCACGATCTGATGAACGCGCCATCTGGATTCACAGGCAACACAGGTAGACGATTCAACGATACAACAATTTCATGGAAGATACGAAGCGTGGTGAGTACTTATTAATAAAATTCAAATTTAAAAAGGATGTACCGTCGCGCCGTTTCACTTTTGCCGCAGAAAACGACGCGACGCACTATTGCAGACTTTCACCGAATGATATTGATGACAAGAGTTCGTTTGAATGTACACTCGGGCACAAACGAGTCTGACCAGCGGATATACGACAACCCCCCCTGAGAGACTCTAGACGCGAATGCCGAGGGTCCAACAGACTCAGGTCGGTCTTTCCCTCTCTTCCATTTGTCAGGGACAGACATAGATTTGTCAGGCCCTTCCTTTAAGACATTCTATTATAGTACTTATATAGTCTTATAGTCTTTTGCTAGACTAAATGCTCTTGCGTAATATGACTGCAATAAAAAATTTATTAAATATATTTTTTTTTTCTTTAAATTTACGTAAGTTCTATTTACATAAGTTTCTGTTCCAGATTTTCTTTTCTTGATAGATGTTTTATATTTCTTTAAAGTCCTTCAAATGATAAATCTTTCAATAAATTTATATATTTGATAAATTTATATATTTGATAAAAATTAGGCATATATAACACACACACACACACACACACACACACACACACACACACACACACACACACACACACATTCAATTTTAATTTGCACTTATATTAAATTTTTATTTTTATTAATTTTTTTGTCATATAGTCTGTATAGCTTTTTATTTTTTAGACAAATAATTCCTAAAATTTAAAATTTTGAATTTTGCAATCAAAATAAAATTTAATCAAAAATATTATAATATAATCTTTAGTTAAATAAATATTTTTTTTTATAAATACAGTATATATATGTACGCGCGCGCGCGTGTACATTACATATATTTTATATAAAATTTCAGGAACGTATATAGGAAAAGAGCCCTCTCACTTGAAACCAGCTGAATAAAAATCAATCCCTCCTCTTTCCTCTAATGCTGAATGCCTTGGCCTCGTGTCGGACCCAAGTTGTTTCCTTCTCCCTACCTTGTGCGAGTCTCAGGGATATAGTTAGACTCTACAGTACCCTGGCTATCGACTTCCGCTCGAAGTTAAATCGACGAAGCAAAACCGGTTTTTCACGTGATTACATCTTTCGAGAGGATAACTCGAGCTCGATTTCTGAACTGTATTGGAGAAATTTACATCGACGCTGGCAATACAGAGATCGTCGTTGTGAATTTGCAGATCGACGTTAGATTGCCGAGACGATGATGGAGAGTTTAGGTCAACTCAAAACGAAAAGCCGTAGTGGGTATCCGAAGTTTACTGCGGTGAGAGAAGCAGCTGCCGAGGCAAATGCTTGTACATCTGCTGAGATCAAGAAAAGTTTACCATGGAGTTCACAACGCATCTTTCCGACGAGAGAGCTCTCATCGAGTAGAAGCTGTTTTCCTTTAGGCTAAACTTAATGAAAATATTGAAAAATTGTCATTTTCTACTGCTAAAAATCTGTCTGCAATTGACTATTTTTTGATAAATCTTTCTTGTTATGTAGAGAAATATAAAGCAATTCTCGGAATAAAAAAACGTAATAACAACTTATAGCAATTCCAATTTCAATAAGATCAAATTTGCATATTTCAATGTTAGAAAGGCGTAACGAAAGATATAAAAACGATTCAAAACGAAATAATAATTAAATAATAATCTAATTTAAATGAGTAACTAAACAAATTAATTATTAACAAAAAATAAAAGAACTAATTTAGTCAAGATTATTTAATGCTACTCCACGTAATTCAAAACTGACGCATTTAAAAGAGGATTCTTATTACGTAATTTTTATTACATAATTAGAACTTTAATCAAGTTACACATGGCTAAAACTTTAATTAAACAAGATGTTTTAGCATCTAGCGAAGCTAAATTTCTCAATAATGTGCTCTTTACAAGCAGCTGCGATACGTGGATTTACTTTCCGCGATTACTTTAAGGGCGCGCGACAAAAATGATGAAAGAAATCCAACATCTGCCTTTGCTCTCCTGTATCTTCTCAATTTGAAAGTTAAATACGTTATCAAATGCATTTTAGAATCAAATGGAATTTTCAAGATTTCTTCTATTTAATGAGTATGCAACTATATATATCAAACCTGAAAAAAATCTGAACTCTGATTTAAAAGGAATTCGAGGAATTTTAAAGGAATGGCTAGTAATTTAAAAATTAAGAATGCCAATATTTATAATTTTATTATAATAGCACATATAATTAACACATAAAAGAACGCGGCAAATGTAAAAAAAGGTTTTTAAAAAGACAGAAAACGTAGATTTAAGTACAGCATTTTTTCCTACTATTTTATTTTCTTTGTAATTTAATAAAGTTTCCTTTTAATGATACAAAAATGTAAAAAATTATTTAAATAATTCGAAATTATCTTTTTATACTAAGAAATAAAAATCACATTTTCCTTACGTGTTCTTTAAGAAGCACAAAATATAAATGTGGAACTTTTTATTTCTGCTATCGATAACAAAAATAACTTCGGTTAAAATTAAATGTCTCGTCCTTCTTATCTACTTCAGCTTAACGTCGTATACATATATTGCAGAGCGAGTGATATCATTATTTTAGCACATGTGATCGTGGCCTTGTCCCTTTCTGCGTGTAGAAATCTCCGCAGTCGCTTCGAAAAAGGTCGCGAGCCGCAATCGTGCGTCGCCCAGCTGCGACTATTTCGATCGAATTTTTTTTTTCACGTTATGCACGCAGCACACTTACATCTGTACATCCAAGTACACATGGTTTACGCACGTACATCCAAGAGTTTCACAATACGTCATAGTGCACACACACTCGGAATACCGGGGCGTTATGTGTAAGCACAGGTGTAAAAAGTAACGAACGATAGGTGCATTTGTGTTTCATGATCAGAGGGCAACTCCCAACATCTTCTATGAAACCTGCAACTACGGTTACGATGATATAGGCCATTGCTATTCCGGTAGCACCCTTCAGGTTAATACCTTTTACTCGTGCGAATCACTGGACATTTAATATCCGATTGGCATATTACAAACTGAAGAAAAATTACAAAACTAGTGATTAATATTAAATAAAAAATAAACATCTGGTTTTTAATATAACAGTTTTATCTAATTAGAAATAAGTTATCTATGAATTACATTAAACAATTGATTTTTCAATAACTATAATTATACATAATGTTTGGAATCGATTATAGAATATCAAACATACAAAACATGCAACTTACAAGCATGAAAAAAAATATATAGAATATAAAATATATATACAGGTTTAAAAAGTTAATTATACAAACAATTCTAAACAATTCTGAAAGCTTTTAAAGCATTCGAAATAATATAATACTAACATTTTAAATTTTAAAAATATCAGTGATTGTATTAGCTTTCTTTGTTTTTTTATCAATTTCACATTTGGTTGAAAGTATATTCTCTCAACAGAAAGAACTTCCGAGAGCATAAACTTTTTAACATTTTTAAACTGAGAAAAGTTTAAAATTTACTGTGTCAATACGTTTTCTCAATGAATTCTATTATTACATTTTCATAATAATAATATTTTAATGATTACATGCAAATTTTAAAAAGCATAACGAAGATATTGTCAGACTAAGTGTATTCACTTACAAATTATTGGTGACTATATATAAACGAGTTCAAAATACTCGTTCGGCACAAGTTCTGGCATATGACGTGACGTTGATAATAACCGGTTTCGAGGACATAACGTATTATTGCAAAATCTATTTATCGTAACAGATGAATAATTGCATTATTTTACATATGCAAGAAAACATTACGTCACTTCAATTGTCAGTTCATAAATAGATAGATTTATTACAATAAATACCTCATTAGAAATATACAAATTTCCATAAACTACATTTGACAAAGCGGAAATAGTAAATGATTTTCCCGTTGTTGAAAAATAAGAATAATCTTTGTAGAAATTAAGTTATTTATCTTAATTTTGAATAAATTTTCATTAAAAATATGTTTTATTATATGTATTATTATACATGTATATATAACATTTAAAATTCACTAAAACTAAAATTCATGTATTATTCTTTAATTAAAGTATATAATGTATAATAAAAATAAAAAATTTTAAAAAGAAAAAATACGCCATCTCTTTAATGTCTCTTCAAGATAATGTGATTATTTTTAGTATCATTTTATCATTAAAATATCGATCAATTTTGTTATATATGTCAATATATTATGATGGCTTATTAGTGTATCTATTTTGAACGTTTTTTCCACTGTGCAAAAAAAGTATAGTATCCTATATGCGTCTTTCGAGTCTCTCTCGCACGTGCGGTTCACGGTTGCACCATATGGCTGTGACAAAACCACATGCCGGTATATTCCCATGCATATTGAGCTAGCAGGTACCAACGAAAGCATGTGTTTTAGCGTATACCATCTCTTCGTGGAGAATTTCGAGCGTAATTATCATACTTTGGTAATTAATGATGAAGATGCAAGCTCTAATGTAGATTTCATAAGCATCTTTCTTCATACAATATTATGAGAAGATTATTTAAAGCTTATAAAATATTTCTATTACACGTATAAAAAGCGAATTCATTACATTCATTACGTTTCTTCATTGTACATTATACAAAATATCAATATTTGACAAACAATTAGAAAAAAATTTCAAGACTTCTATCTTTTTTTTTGTAAATGAAAATAAGATTAACTAATCACCTTATATAACTATGTCTAATCATCTTATATAATATATAATAGTATAATTTATAGATTATATCTACATAATATTGCAACTCAGAGCAACTTTTATTTTCGAGAATAAGTAGATCCTAATAAGATGTCTTAAAAACGTCTGTGATTATGTCTTAAAGTAGAAGAGAGTCTTAAAGACATATTTTCGAAAGACATCTTACGTCCTTAGATGTCTTACGTGGATTTTAGACTCCGTGTTGTCTGGGAAGTAGGCAAATTTTTGGATCTTTGCTATATTTAGTCACTAGAATTTTTCTTGAAACATAATAAGAATTTTTTTTAATTGTTCGGAGAAGAGCTAGAATTTTATTAATATATCGAAATTCTAAAAATGGCTAACACACATTTCACAGAAATCGAATCATATGTATTTGTGAAATGATTAATATTTGATTAATACAGTAAAACTGATAAAACAAACCACGATAATGTGGTACACAAGTCTCAAGAGTCATGTTCTCAATTAAAATTTAATCATTACGCGTATCCGCGGCATACTTGCTAAACAAGTAGAGGTAATGAAATGTTTGATGCGTCAAACATATTCTTTAATAACAATGCAGAAATTAATTGCATTTGCTTTAATTAACGATTAAATGTTAGTCGATTCATAGAATTAAATTGTTTGATGTTTGCATATATTTAATATTTTTCAAAACATCACATCTATGATTAAATCATATCAAACAAAAATTTCAATTTCATAAATAAATTATAATTATTCGAAATAAAAAACACAATGGTTTTAACTTTTCTTTTATTTTTCGTTTAACGTTCTTTCTTATAAAATTTTTATTATTAAATTTTTTGTTAAATTATTATTGTTTCTCATAATTAAATTCTCTCTCTCTCTCTCTCTCTCTCTCTCTCTCTCTCTCTCTCTCTCATTCTTACTATTTGAAGAAAAAGATAACTAATAGTTTTTCCTTGGAAGTATCAATTACATTAATTACAAAAATCTAATGTCTACGTTTGATAAACATCATATATAATATAATATGGCGTAATCATATAGGGCCTTAATAAGGAAGTTGTTGTTGCAACCAGAAAAGTACCTTATTCATGTTAATAACACTGCACAAGTCATACAATGGAATAACGAGGTTTTATTCATCTTACTTGATGGTTACTTTTGTTTTGAGCATGATAGTTTTGCCGGTTAAAAGCGCGCTAATGGGCGCTCTTTCTTCTACTGTTACTCTTCTCTTCTTCTACTATTACGCTTCTTACCATAAATTAACTGCGTTCAGTAAATTAAGCATGACGCAAATTTTAAGCATTATCCGATGGGAAGTCATTCCAAACGGACTAAGTATTCGTGAGAATCTCGAATCGATATCGAATCATATCACAAGAAGGCAGAAGAAATCAAAATCATTGAATATTATTCAATAAAAAAAATATGCAAATCATTCTTATATATACTTTTCTTATTTTACTGTCACCATAAAATGGAATGCTGAAGAAGATGAAGGATCTGTCATGGGAATTCTGAGTCAAGGCTCTATAACCATCCCTTCTCTTTAGTGTGCGTGATTCACACAATAAGTGCCGCGCAACAATGGAGCCATGAAGAGCATTGTTATTTGTACACGGGAATAAACGAGCATACACGTGCTTAATCGTAATGTGAAATCGGGTTATGGCAATTAACGAAGCATAACGTTTCGTCACCGGCCTCCCGCGCGTCGTTAAACGTTGATTAGATGGTCCCAAACTGATCTCCAAAATACGTTAAATAAACGATCGTTTCGTGGGTATTCGATAATCGACAGGATAACAGATGGTTCAACGTTCGATATATGAATAAATCGATATATGAAAGATTAAGATATGTTTTGCGTTTGCAGTGCAATTTCAATGAATTATTAGACTTCGTGCTGATGATTTAATCTGCAATAATACATAAATGTGTGTGTGTGTGTGTGTGTGTGTGTGTGTGTGTGTGTGTGTGTGTGTGTGTGTGTGTGTGTG
>JANQDE010000049.1:1407959-1434737 GCA_037157785.1 Cephalotes varians | reverse complement strand
ATATATATATATATATATATATATATATATATATATATATATATATATATATATATATACACACACACAAATTAACTGTGACAAAGGTAATATTCAGTTATTGATATTTAAAAATCTAATATATTTAGAATTTATATAAAAAAAATGTTTGTAATAAATAAAGAAAGCCAAGTTTATATGTATATGTGAACTTATATGTATATAAGTATAAGTCATAAGTTACATGTAATAATTTATTAATGTTATCATTGAGCACTAAAACAGTTAAATCTATTATGACAATAAATATGAAGGAGAAAATTAGAATGGAGCAAATAACCGAAAATTATAATTAATTAAAATAAATTATCTATAAATTAATGCATAAGAAAGATTTCCATATGTAATGTTAACGTAATTCGTAGTACGTAATCATTAAGATTTATAATTATTTGACTTGATTAATTGTCAGAAAAAATCAATTAAAAACCTCTTTTGTGACGTGTAAAGTAGTTTAATTAATTATCCCTTGATGACAATACTTTATATAACAAATAATGTTTTTGATATCGCTACTTGACTAGCAATAATAGTAATTTATTTGTTTCATAAAAAAGAAAAAAAAGAAAGATTTTGATTTATTTTATATTATGCTGAAATTTGATAATTATCTAATCAACGTACACGCGGTACTCTATAGAAAATTGGAATTGTGTCTGTCATATAATATTCTCTCTTTCTCTTTCTCTCTCTCTCTCTCTCTCTCTCTCTCTCTCTCTCTTTCTTTCTCTCTCGGAGGAAGAAAACAAGATATATTCTCATTGAATTGACTCGATGCGCGACTCCCAGGCGAAAAGACTCGTCGCCAATTCGTTATAAAGGAATCCCTGAGCTACTTGAACGTATACGCGTCCCATAAAAATGTATGCGGCATTTTATATCGAACGAGACCGTTCCCACGACACCCCGTGCACCACTCCTATGGGAATATTTTATAGGGGTGAATTTGTACATACGTACGTATGGGCACGTGCGTATGTGTATCATACACATGCGTGCGTCTCATGAGGCTGGTTTTAACGGTAATCAACGTGCTCGTATTTTCACCAGCGGTATACTGATCTCAATAATACATTTCATTTCCGATTCGAATACAACTCTGGCCAACTAATTGAACGTATCAGAATTCATAGTTTCACTTGTCGTAAAATGCATTTTAAAACTTGAACTTTTCACCTTAATTATGTTAAATAAAATAAAATAGAAGAAAGATGTATTCTGTTTTTCTTCATTTTTTGAATATTATGATGATTATGTCATTCTCGCAATTGTTGTAATTGAGCAAATTTAACCAAATTGAAAAATTAAATTTATAATACTGAATTCTCCCAAAGTAGAAAACAAGAATAGACATGTAAAAAAACTATCTTAAAAGCACTTAAATGTTCTTACCACTTACGACTACGTATGATGTTTATTTTATTTTAAACCGTAAGTTACACAAAAAAATTTTAAGTCATTTTTTTTCTACGCGCTCTCTCATGAGTATCATTTACGCTCCTTTGTAAGTATTTTTTTAAAGAAAGAACATACATATTGGATTATTGATGTATTATTTAATACTTTTATATTATTGATTATATTTTATACAATAAATAATATAAAAGCAAATATATTATATTTTGTATTATGTACTTGTTACTTTATAATGTTATAAAGTGACTTATATGTAATTTTGTCAGATTTATGTCAATTTTGTAATTTTAGGAGTAAGAATTTTAAAATTTCATAACTATATAATTTAAATATCTTAAATATGTAAATATGTTATATATTCCTGAAAGTATATAATATTATACAAATTTGATCTGTAATCGTAAAATCATGCTAAAAAAAAGCATCGCTGTAATGAATTCTGTACTTTATCATTATTTTTTATTTGATCTGAGTTAATCAAATCCATTATATTGATACAAGTGTAATCTAAATGTATACACATTTGCATATCTTGAAACTGTTACTTGAAGTGTTATATAAATCCGACTCTCGCTTTGAAGAAATTTTATTATAAAAGTCATAACTGAAGTAGCAATACAATCTACAAAATAACGTTGAAATTTACAATTATTGTTGTGTGTGTGCCTTAATCTTTGTAAGTATCATAAATTCATAAATACAGCTCGATTTTGAGCAAAATTTTGTCAAAAAAGTATTTTTAAGCAGTGTTATAAATATAAGGTGTAATGATTTCGATTTTGTTAATAAT
Source organism: Cephalotes varians (assembly GCA_037157785.1). Classification (NCBI taxonomy): domain Eukaryota; kingdom Metazoa; phylum Arthropoda; class Insecta; order Hymenoptera; family Formicidae; genus Cephalotes; species Cephalotes varians. The sequence continues at coordinate 1,432,492 of JANQDE010000049.1, read as the reverse complement.
AAAAAGATAATAGAAATAAATTCAATATGTGGTGTTCCTTAAATGAAACAATTTTATTGTATAATTTTATCTTTTGTTAAATTTTGAAAAAATATTGTATTTTAAAAATTATGAATTGTATAACAAAAAAGCAATATTAAACGAAAATTGATCAAAGTGAATAACAATTTCACAAAGAAAATCCTTTTTGACCAAAACATACCAAAACATTTTGGTGTCTGATGAGAGTGTATAAATTTTTACAATTTCCAGCTCATGCAAACTGCGCGTCAATTATTTGTCGTTCTTAAAACACAGTTTCACAGATAAAGTTAAATTACGTAATATCATAAATTAAATTGCAAGCAATTTAATAATATTAATGCTAATGAACGTCTTAAGATGCCGTAAAAATTTATTGTAAAAAATATTACCTTAGCCAGGATTCAAAACCTCCCTACATTCCATGACAGATGTGTTATCAATTCGAGACATATGCTGATATTTATCACAATAATCAGTATTGGAATGTTCTTTTCAGGCAACGTGAAATAAACAATAATAAACGAAGATTGATCGATATCTGAATAACATAATTTTATAAGCGAATATAATTGTAGACTGATTTCCTCACGCAAATGCAGCGACGGCATCAATGAAAAAAGATTCGAAAAATCAGTTGCTATTCATGATTTTAAAAGTAAAAAATCGAGTATTAATCAGATGGAGACGATTAAAATACTAACAGTCACTAAAATTTATTACATGTATGAATGAGATAATAGAAAAAGTAAGTTTTAAATACTAATAAATTATTAATAATAATACTAATAAATTATTTTTATGAGAAACATTATTGTCTAATAATAAAATATTAAAAATAATAAAATATTAAAAGTATTAAATATTAAATATTATAAATATTAAATATTTAAAAAAATGACAATTATCAAATATTTTGTACTCAAAAGAATAGTCAGTTATGAACATTCTCTAATAATCTATATCATATTTATGATATCAGATACAAATTTTATAATTGAATTATTACGATATTGCAATTTGATATGAAAGAAAATATGTTAATGCCAATGATGTCTTGACAAAGCGAAGAGCAATATAAATGATATTGCTTTAAAGATCATTGCACATTTTAAGTTTTGTGAAAAAAATAATCTACGCTACGGATATGAATTCTTTGAGAGGTCTCCTGATGAAAAAAATTTTAAACATTAAGATAAATATTTTATAAAAAATTTATATGTATATATATTAATTAATATATAATTAATATTTGTGTGTGTGTGTGTATCTTAAACAATGTTTTTTACTAAAAGTAAAATAGAATAAATAGAATAAAAAAGAAAAACAAAAAAGCAATCATAAGTTTAGTCTATAATAAAAATATCATAATTATTCATCAATATTATAAGAAATCAATATTTCTTATAAGAAAAAACATTGATTTAATAAATTTTGATTAAACAATATTAATGTTGTAACTAAATAGCTAAATAAAATATTCAACATATTAGACAACTATTGTAGAATGTTAAGTTACGTCGAGCGAATTACTGACGCAACTTTGACGCAAAATCTTTCCAATTTGCTAAATATTTGTAAAAATTGGAAACATGTGAAAGTTGAATTTACCATATCTCAAATGACAAATCTCCGAAATTTTAATCAATTACAAACGATGTCTTCAAGATAAAATTTCAAGATGGATAAATTTCTCTATTTATTTGTGTTATTCACATAATCAGTCTAGTTTAACTTATTATTAATTTAATTTATATTGTTTATACATATGTTCGCCTTTTAATACATTCTTCTTTAATATATATTGGTTATTGCAGTAAACATCACTACATGCCTCAGTAATTGGAAAAGACGTTTGTCCTGGATAGATAGAGAGGTCTAAGTTTCGAATCCTGGCTGTATTTCGCAATAAATTTTTTGCAGTGTTTTGAAATGTTTATTGGCATAATTATTTTTAAATTAACGGTATTAAATTTACTTTGCAATATTACTATTTCAGCTTCAGCTTTATGATTGCATTTCAAATCCAACAGTAAATCCAGCGCATGGTTTAGAACTAGAAAATGTATTTAAAATTTACATAAAAATATTATTAAATTCAGCCAACCAAAATTCAGCCTCAATCATATTTGGCGCTTCTTTACTTGCGAATAAATTCACTAAACATAAATAGAGAAAATAATCCAATGCAAAATTTTTATTTACATTAAGATAACTTAATTATAGAATATTTACACTTATTTTACTTATTTACACTTTAAAAGTCAAATTCAATTATATTACTTAATAAAAATATAATGATAACCCATTTTTAAAAGCAAACTTTTCAAAATGAGCTACTTCATGCATCTACAATTGCAGCATTGATGTATATCTAAATATTAATGTTGCATTAACAATAAAATTTCAAGGATATCTTTATTATCTTAACTTTATTATGTACAATCCTTTTATAACTGCCTGTTTTTCTCACATATTCAATGGAAATAAAGTTTATTCAATATTTAAAATCCTCGCATTATTTACTCAATATCGTGGAATATCAGGAAATATAAAGGATGGCCTATATTTGAGACAACAACTACAATACTTAAAAGCAAACTTTACTATCTAAGGATGTGACATTAATAAATAGAGATAATTGACTTAACTAGTATCAAAAATGCAATAAAATGCAAAAGGAAAGTAAAATAAAGCGTGAAAGGATAAGATTAAAAAAAGAATAAAACTATATTTTAGTGTTATATATAAAACCAAATATATAGTATTCATTGATTTGTTAAGAAAAGAAATAAAAAAGAATATTAAGAAAAGAATATTAAGAAAGAATATTAAAAAATGGAATTGATAAATATACTAGTACACTCATAGAAAAAAGTTGTACTAATAACTAGAAATTTGAAGACAAATAACAACCCGGTAAAAAATTTTTTATATAAAAATATATATAATTATATATAAACATATATAAATATATATAAACACATATAATTATATATAAACATATATAACATATGTAAACGTATATAATTATATACAAAATATGTTCATATACAGGATGTCTCATTTTAAATGATCCAGCCCAATATCTCGAAAATTAAATCCAGTAGACAAAAATGTTTCAAACAAAAGTTGTTTGGCTTGTAAGGGGACATAAGATGGTGCTATTGATTTGACCTTGGATAATCCTCTGAAGGTCACGTGAAAATCACCTTCAATTTTTTTAATAGAACTTCCTATTTCTCATTACATATTCTTATAACTCATCTCGAGAGTTTTCCAAAACACTATAACTAAGTTATTTTTCGTTAAACACTTGTTAAATTATAAGGCTTGAAAGTTGCAATACAGTGAATTGTCATTTGAATAATCTTTTCTATATACATAACCTAAAAATTCGTAGATATAAAATTTAAAAATCAAGATAGTGGAATTGAATTGTACTTGTTAACTCGAATGTACCTTGAGGAAAAGTTCGAGTTACAACTCTGATTTCAATTTGACTATTCAAAATCAGATCTGTAACAATGATTTCAAATTAAACATATTTGTTTCGAAATTAACCGTCTTTTTTTCTCCTAGAGCACTCATCCATCACAACTGATTACCTCAACACATTCACGCCGATAGCTCCTTTGCATATTCCCATCCTTGTAGTAATCATAGTTTTTTTATAAATTTATCTTTTTATGCAATTTTTCTCCCACGAGTTATCGAGAATTTGAAACTAATATCCCATCGTATCAGCAAAGTAATCACCTCCAAAAGGATTACTCAATTCCTCTATACTCACGCAACATTTTCTATCTTAATCGGTCCGTCTAACCGGGACTGATCCATGATGGCTGATGGCAAAGAATGATCCGTAAATGCTTAGATTTGTCTTAGTCGTCCAATATCAACCAAGATAATAAATCTATCGACTCTTACTTTATCTTGTAACTTAAACGCAATATGCCGAATTATACTTCGAAAGAAATTGTTGATATTATTCTGGTACTTGAAGAATGCCATAATAATTATCAACAAGCAGCGATATTGTATCGTAATCGATTTCCTCATAGACGACATCCAAATCATTATATGATTTCCAGGCTTGTATTGCGTCAACAGCAATATCAACGTCAAAAACGTCAAAGACGTTCGTATTAACGTATCAGAAAGGGATGATCCAACAGTATTTGCCATTTGGGAATGATAGCTATTAATCAACGCGTGTCAACGAGGCAAATTGAAAGAGAATTAGGTATTCCGAAATTATCAAATCACAGGATCTTGACCACTCATAACTTTCATCCTTACATATCACTCTGACACAACAATTAACACTTAACGATTTTCAACAAAAACTAGAATTTTGTAGGCACAAATAATATTAAATCGTGATCGAATATTTTTCAGATTTGTTTTATTTAGTTGTTTTATTTAGTGATGAAGCAACTTTTCACAACACTGGACAATTAAATCAACATAATTCTCATTATTGGTCTGTTAAAAACCCACATTGATATCGAGAAGTTAATTATCAACATTGCTGGAGTCTCATTGTATGGCATATTAAACGGAAACTTTATCGGCTCTTATTTTGTTAACGAAAATGTTAATGGTAATAATTATTTACACTTTCTACAACAAAGATTGCCGGCATTGCTTGAAGATATCGATCTGGACACAAGACGTATGTTCTTTCAACAGGATGGTGCGCCTGCGCATTAGAGTAGAAAAGTTAGATACAGATAGATATTTAGATCTCACATTCCCAGATAGATGGATAGGACGCGATGGACCAATGTCATGGTGTCCTAGATCTCCAAACTTGTCGAATCTAAATTTCTTTTTATGGGGATACTTAAAAAACGTTGTATACTTAAAAACACCCACAACAAGAGAGGATATTACTACATTTACACGGCCTCATTTACGCCGAAGTTATAACATCGATGTTATACAAAACTAACCAATCACAGTTATTTCTCTAAAGAATGAAAAGACTGCGATTGGCCAAATTTATAATATCGATGTTATAACTTCGGAGTAAATGAGGTCGTGTAAATGTAATATAAGATGGTAACTCTTGCCTGCCGTAGCATTCCAAGAAATGTACTTTTATCGACAGTTGACAGTTTTGAACGTCAATTATGTGTGGTAATAATAGACAATTATTTGAACACTTATTAAAATCATAATCCTTTCACATGAAAACTAGACATGGATCGGATTAGCCGGATCAGTCCCGATCTTGTCTTAATCGACCGGATCAGTCCCGATCTTGCCTTATAACTTAGCAACTACTTAACAAAAAGTAACTTAGTTGTAGTGTTTGGAAAACTCTCGAGATGAGCTATAAGAATATGTAATGAGAAATAAGGGGTTCCATTTAAAAAATTGAAGGCGACCTTCACGTGAACTTCAGAGAATTATCCAAGGTCAAATCAATGGCACCATCTTATGTCCCCCTTCAAGCCAAACAACTTTTGTTCTGAACTTTTGTTCTCATTTTTGTCCATTTGGTTTAGTTTTCAAGATATTGGGCTGGATCATTTAAATTGGGACATCCTATATATCCAAATATTTTTTTGTTTTGTAAAATTACTGTTTAGTACAAGAAAAATAATATAATAATGAGAACACAAAAAATAATTAAAAAGATAATTTTTACATTATTTCTTTTACAAAAAAATCAAATTTTAAAAAATAAAAAATTGCTCATATATATTTATATATAATAATCTATATATAATTATATAAGAGCAATTTTTTCTTACTTCTTCAAATTTGACTTTTTGTAAAAAAAACAAAAATTCAAAAATTATCTTTTTAATTATTTTTTATGTTTTTTCTTTATTAATATTATTTTTCTTGTATCAAACAGTAATTTTATAAAAGAAAGAAGAATATATGAATATGGATGGATTATACATATTTTGTATATAATTACATATGTTTATATATATTTATATATATTTTTACATAAACAATTTTTTATCGAAATCTCAACTATGTATTATAAAATTTATGTTATATGTAAAAGAATAATAAATATAAGAATAATATATGTAAAAAAATAAATAAATAAGTTACATGAAACGAAAATATAGTATTATAATCGTTATAATGTTAAATTAATACATATACACGAAAAACAAGGTAAGTGCAGTAGCAAAAATCTGTGTGTAGCTAAATTTTAGGTATTCATTATATTAATATATCTTGACATATGTAACTCTTTCAGGAATTATGAAGTTCCTGAATTAATTTTTGTACCGAATTAAAAATTGTATAGTCAAGATATGACGATACAATTTTTAATTCTGTACAAAAATTTATCTAACATTTTATTAAAATATTAGTGAAAATTTCATAATGCTGCGCCTTTATTTATTCTATGTGGTTTTTTTATTTACGAGAAATAGAAATGCTAACTCCATCTAGCGGAATTGTGCCTTATCTCAAAAAAAATATTTAAACTGGAAAAATATAGTTGTTATATCTTTTTTGTATGAAGTCTATATAACTGTATAAAATTATAGTTGAGTTTCACTATTAATCAATAGTTTACATATGTCGTTGCCATAATTATATTCATTATATTCGGTGCTATTTTCATTCTTATTATTTTAAAATTAGGTACTTATAGGTACTTAAATATCATTGTCAAAAATATAGTTACCAGAACTATTTCGTTTTCTCTCATTATCAGCATACAGTAACAGACAATGTATATATATATATATATATATATATAATTTTCTCTCATTATCAGTATATAACAGACAGTGTACACATACGCGCGCGCGCGCGCACACACACATACACACACACACCATTATATCATTATATCATTGTGTATATATCATTATATATACATTGTCTAAATATAAAAATCGATAGGAATGTAAAATAATACTTTGAACTGAAATTGCGAATTCTATCAACATTATAAGATAATTTAGGTATTAATTGTAACTTTATTGCTATAAACAAAACACGTATATATTCTACAAAATAATTTTACAGTTATCAAGAATGGTCATATAATGACAGAGAGTCATATTCGCAAATTCATGCAAATCGTAAATATAAACAATTACGCAAAGACTGTTGTGATAGCCATATTATACTTTAATTTCTTTTATTAATGTTTATTAATTAAAAAAACATATATTAATTAAAGATTACTACAATAAAATAAAATTATAAATCTTTTAATGTTTTAAATTATAATTCTTAATCTTTTGACATTTACAAATTATTTCTTCTATTTTTATATCTTTTGACAAAAACAAATTATTTAAATTTACACGAATACGTCATTTTAAAAAAAATTAATAGTTTTGATATTAAAAAAGAATTCCTCGAAAAAATTTTAACTTGTATTTTCAAGTAAACAACACTTTCAATCAATCTTTTGAAATTCGTTTATCAATTTAATCTTCAATTTAATACTTCAAAGAATTTTTTTAACATATAAAAAAATAATTTTATTCCCAATCAACTTCTACAACATTAGAATAATTATGTTAACAACTTAATAATTTTATAGTTTGCAGTTGTATTGTAAATTATAAAAATATTGCATGTAATACTTCTTTGATGAAATATTATTAAGCACATAATACTTATTTGTGAAAAATTATATTTAAAAATTTCTTAAAAATTTATGTATCCCATTATTACACAGCGAAACGGATCGTTTTAATAATTTAGTTATATTCATACGTGCAAAGTATCTTATTATAAACAATATAGATATGACAATATGATATATAGATTTATAAAGTATCATAAAAATAAATTATGAAGTTCTGCTTTGAGTAATATATTTTGTTTGTTATTACAATTTTTTTATCTTTCTAATTAGAGTTATTGCATATTGATGTAAGTACTCGCAGTTTGACAGGTTAATTTGCATATCTGCACCGATATCTTCTAGAAGCGAATATCTTATATAAACGCGAGTTTTAGTTAGGAAAAGGAGTATTATTCCAGAGAAGTCTCAAGAAGTAATACGCCAAAGTGAAAACAACAATGACGAAAATTATCATCATAAGTTGCATCCTCGCTGTTTGCGTAAGTTTCTCAATTCTTAAATCTAAAACAGTTCCTTGGATTGTAAAAATTCAATGTTCAATAAACATTCTTTGTTGAAGAAAATTTTTAAATATATATTTTATACATAAAGTGATATTACAAGTGAAAGTATTCTTTTGTTTCTCCATTATTCAAAATAATTATACATAAATTACATATTTTATTGATTAATTTATTTATTTAATTCTAGATTTTTCAAACAGAAGCTGGACTTCTTGATTTGAAGGCAAATCCTCTATTGGATAATGTGGGAAAACATGTTCCAAGTAACGTTTATGAAAACATACATGAATTGGGAGAAACAATCCAAAATCGTGGAAAGGAAGTTATTGAAGGCGTAAGATTTAAGTTAAATTTGATTTATAGCGAAATGTAGAAATATCAAATAGTATAAATAAGTTATATCATTCTGTTTAGAAATAAATAGCTTTAATTTCGATTTACACTGAGCAAAAATATTATACTTTATATCAGATCAAATTATATTCGTCAAATTATATTCGTAGTAGATCTATTCTTTTATTTCAACTTTATTTCAACAATTTTATACACATTTATGTTTAATATATACATATTGATTCCGAATGGTTGGTCCATGTATTAAAAATAAAAAGAGCAAAAATAACAACTTACAACGTTCTATTAGCATTTTATTAATATTTTATTGGCATTTTATTAATTACATTGGTAAAATTTACACGGGAAAATTTAATCATGTACCAATGCTAATAAATATAGATGTTAGAAATAAGTGGTTTTTAATAAAATGACAGTAGAAATACAAAGAATAATTATGTATCCATTTTCTATTTTCATAATTTCACGATTCATAATAAAGTTTTAGAAAATTTATATTTTTTACACACAAGAAGTATTAAATCTGTTCAATCATCGCAGTATTTTAAACAAAATTCTAAACAATATTTTAATTTATTTACTCTAGAATGCAATACAATTAATTCTCATTGTATCATATAAAAATATTAAATTTTATTTAAAAAATTGTGATTATAATATTTCAAAGTTGCACATGTTGCTAATTTACAAAACTTTATATTAACAGATAAAAAATGGACTTGAAACATCCGAAAAACAACTCCAGACTTCTACAGCATGCGCTAATGTGTTCAACGAAGGACGAGAAGCTATCAGTCAGTTGATATCAACTTTTAATTCTTGCTTTTCAAACGGAATTGATACAATTAATACAACTGTTAAAAAATTAACAAGTGCAATGAATAATTTGCAAGAAAATCTATCAAAAGACTTTCAAGATATTTCAAAATGTTTTCTAAATATTTACGAAGCAGGTCCATGCTTGTCCATGAGTAAAGTAAGTATTTCAATAAATTTTTATTTGTCTTAATTCTTTTTATAATAATATCATCTAAACATTCTTTTTATAATAATCTATAAAAATTGTTTTATGATAATATAAAATTTCCTAATAATATTAAAATATACTCTTGCATTTCCAATAAATTAAAAAGTTTTATACAAAACTTTGATGATTTTGAACACGTTGAATGTCGGATTTATTCGTTTGTCTCTCCAATAATGCTAAAGTAAAATTTTCACTGTTATATCCACATCTCGATAAAATATTATATAATATAAACAATAATAAATTAAACAAAATTGTTATTAATTGCGAACACAAATAAGTACAGAAGTGCTGAATATGATTGAGACTAGAGATTTTGGTGCCTTTTTATATAAATTTTAAGTAGATTTTTCAATTCTCTATAAACTGCGTGCCAATTACTGTTAGACTTAAATCATAAATTAAAACTGGAATAATAATATCACAAATTAAGTTATCAATTTAATAATGATGTTAATAAGAATTTTAAAACATATATTATATGATATAATTAAATTATGCAAAATTACTATATGCATAATACTTTTATTATTTTAATTTTAAACTATTACTTCAATATTAATTATATTTATAAAATTACAAATGTTATTTTGTACGAATTTTATATATTTTTTGAGTTTAGTAGCCAGTCAGCGTCGCACCGTCACCGGTGACTAGCATAGTATTAAAAGTTCAAGTGTCAATCACCGATGATCAATATGGCATTCAACGTATAAATTATAACTTTTCAAAATATTTTTTAAAAAACTTTTAAAAGAATTCTAATATATTTCTTTCAGAGTTTGCAAAACTTTGTTAAACTATCTCCTCTAGTTGAAGAAACTATGAACACAATGTTGGAGTCCGGCCACCAAATGTTTCCTAAAATGATAACGTGCTATAATGATGCGATGCTTCAATTAGCCAATCATGAAAAATTTAACAAATTCATGAAAAACATAGGACAATGTGCCGGAACTGTTTTGCCAGCTAAATTCCCATTCCCATTCCCATTTCCATTCGGTTATTGAATAATATAACTTTATTTAACTATAATAAAAAATATATATATGTATATGTATATGTGTATGTGTATGTATGTATAATATAAAAACATGTAGATATATTACATATGTCACTATGAGTGTTATGTAATAGAAAGATTCTTTTTTCATGCTGCACATATATTTTTCAAAATATAAAATATAATCAGTAAATAATAACATTGTTGTGATTACCTGTTTAAATTTGAAAAACTGAATTATTTAGATTTAGAACGCCGTAATATAAATCAAATAATTATATAAATTTTAAGGATTTTAGATTAATTAAATTTATCATGTGTGTGTGTGTGTGTGTGTGTGTGTGTGTGTGTGTGTGTGTGTGTGTGTGTGTGTGWTTTATATTTCATTTTTATAGATTGTTTAAAAGATTAGATAGATGTCAAATATAATAAAACATGATTTAGAAAACATGTACTAGATATATATTGTAGATAGTTATCAAAAATAATATTAAAATATATACAATAGACACAATTAATCTAAAAAATAAATTTTAAGCGTCTTAGATATGTAGTTAACAAACAAAAAAAGAATAAAATGGAGAAAGAGAGAATGTGAAAGTATATAAATAAAGAAGGAGCAAAGAATAAAAAGGGAGCAATAAATAAATAAATGAAGAAAGTGAACAAGAAGACTTTCAAGATAAAAATATCATGGGTTTGTGAACATAATGTGTGACAGTCGCATGGGTGCGACACGACTACGGCGCGACATATAAAATCACTATTATTAATATTATAATTATTATAAAAGCAACGAAAAACCGATCAATGTCACCATTGAACCACAACGTTCATACTGTTTTCGTTATAAAAAGCTACACAATAATTAGAAACATTGTTCTGTAATCTGTAAAAGAAACATTGTTTTCTCATATTAACCATATCGATGCCAGTAAGAAAGCACTATTTCATATCGCGTTTCGACGAAATTTATATTCTATGTTAGACAACGATAGTTTTCTCTTCGTAAGACGATATTCAGTCATTTTGTATATTTGAAAAGTATCACAAATATGACAATTGCGTGTTGGAGCAAGTGAATCAAACATCTGCTCTCAGTTATTGCTACACGATTACTCATCAGTATCTCTGAGTAATCGTATTAATTATAATAATGTTATTCACGGCAGGAATAAAAGCATAAAAAGCAGGAAGATGTATATAATATAAATGCGTCATAGAAACTGCATAAAAGCGTGAAATATTATCATGAAAGTAAAAAATGATCCCGAAATCGGTATGTATAATCGCTATATGTCACACAGTGAGTGACTAACAATTATTTATAATTATTGCATAGAAAGAAAGGAAGAAAAAAAAGTGTGTTGACACAGTAGATTTTTGTTATATTCTAACAGATTTTACTAATTATTATATGTGGGATATCCGTGTTTTAATAGCTATCTGTGCCAGTATTCCTTAGCTAAAAATAAACAAAAAATGTTATATAAACATTCAAGTTCATAAAAGTTTTATTAAAAAATTACAAAATAAAATAATGTAAAAATCAATCATCTAATTGTAACATGGCATATTCATTAGAAAAATATTTTTTGTCATAAACATTRCTCTTCATCAGTCCATATAAGTCTCTGTGAAAAATAATTAATACCCTTTACCACATGGATTCCATAAAATTAACGTTATTTAAATAAAGAGTAAAATAAATTTAATTTTGGAAATAGAATATTAATAAAGTAGTATTTTATCCTATTAATATTATTATTAAGAGTAGATTTATTTCATTGGCATTTTATTTTTTACTGTAATTTTCTAAGTTTTATATGTGATGTTTATATAGAATGTACTGACACAGTTTGGCCGCTAAAACTTCCTGTATAAACTTTCTATATAAAAAAAAGCTCATTAAGAATAAGAATTTTATATTCTATCTCTCATTATTTATATTAATTGCTAAAAATTTTGCTAAATTTGCAAATTATATATTTCTTTATATTTCTATAATATCAAATTAATTCTTATTTCAAGATAATTTTAAGTAATATTTTTTAAGATACTAATATGACTCTGTGATCTGCTTATGACATCTTAAGACTGTACTTTTTTTTCATCAAAGTATTCTTTGTCTTACTGTCTATCTACTATCAACTATATAAGAGAGAAAGAAAAAGAGAGCGAGAGAGAGAAAAAGAGAGAGAAAAAAGAGTATTTAATATTTTCTGAAAGTTTTCCGGTCATTGCTTTTGATACATTTTAAATTATGTTTAATGCATTTGTTTAGAAAAACCGTGTTTACTACAAATATTTTAAAAATCGCTTCCTCAATATACGCTGTTATCTGTTCGAGATATTATTTTAAACTAGAAATTAGTTTCTAATAATAATTATAAACCGTTAGAAAATATACATATATAGATATATATATTAATACCTTTTACAAATCCGCAATTATGATAATTGAAAGAAAAAGCAAGGATTAAAACCGATATAATTCGCTAAATTCAAACCTTTGTGCTACCAGCATATAAGAGACCGTCTTACTGCTTGTCACGTCAAAAAAAAGTGTTAGAAACCTTGTCGTTTATGTGTGATTACAACTAACTTGTACTTAATGACATTATGCTGGTCTTATACTTGAATAATTAATTACCTTTTTTTATACGTCAAATCCTCTTGTAATAGCGCGAATGTTTTATAAAAGTAGGCCATTTGATATAATCGATTGTTTTGTATCTAAGATAATGAAAAGAAACTATATTATTACAATAACTTATTATAGTAATATATTTTGTTAATTGTGTTTACGTTAAACAATTAACGTAATTCTTTAAAGAAATTTATTTAGCAAAATTTTTTTGATATTTCAATAAAATTTAATCTTTATATATATATATATATATATATATATATCCCTTAAACCCCACCTGGGGTCCATGAGACCCCAGCAAAAATTTGAGCGCATTTTTAAGAAAAATTTCTTAATTCACGATTTTTTTTATATATTATATAAAAAATAAAAAATTCGGCTTTGAAAAATAAGATTATTGATTCAGCATACTTTGAAGAGTATCTATGATTTTTTTCAAGACGAAAAAAATGAATAGAGTAATTTTTAAAAGCTTTTAAAAAAAGCTGAGGGTGAACCCCCAGTGGGGTTTATGTTATGGGGATGAAGTGTGGGGAATAAGGGTTAAATATATATAATATTAAATAAATTAAAAAATTATATTTAATAGCAAAAATTAGTTTTATACAAAGTAGACAATAGCAATAATGATTTTATTGTAATAGCAAATTTTCTTCCTATTTGTTATATATTTATTAATATTTATTAATATTTATTAATATTTATAGGATTAAAGATAAAGCGCAATGTAATAAAAATAAAAATATTTATTTTTTCAATAAGATTATACCTCTTAACTTCAACGTTTATAATATTTTTACAGCAAATTTTTAGTTACATCAATAAATATCACAAAATACTTATTTTATAATTGCGGATAAAACATTTTGTTAACAAAGTTGCAATAAAAACTAACAACAAAGCAAAGAATCACGAATGAAATTCATCAACCTCCTGTTCGAATCATATCTTCGTCATTGCAACGCCTTAGTGTAATCAAACCTATCTACATCGTAAGAATGAATGGTTGCCTATAATACAGCGCGTATATAATATCTTACCATTTTATCACGCCTTTATGTATAAATAAATATTGCAAATTTATTATATAAAATAATTTTTTTATTATAATTTCCAGTTATAAAAAATTTTTTCTCCTTATTTAGAGATAGTGTAATATTTCAAGAAATAAAAATATCTTTTCTTTAACTACACATTTCGATTAAATGATAGAATTTCTTTAATTTAATCAAGAAATATATTATAATTAATTATTGTTAGCTAACAAATGTTTGATGTCTGCATTAATATTAATCCACAATTCAATTTTTATTAAAAATAAGCTTATCAGAAACATTCATATTTAGAAAAAATTTTAAAAAGGATTAGTAATCAAGATAAATAGAAGTGTGAAGAATTTGTTTTGTTTAGTATATACAAGTCGTCATCTAATCTATTTCAAACTGTCGATACGGTCGATAATTTTCGAAAAAAGATAGTTCGTTATGATAAGAAAATGCCGTGCTCAAAAATCTTTTGAAATCATGCATTTTTCTTTTTAACAAAAATTCTATATCAGTATCCTCTTTACATAATATTAATTCATGTTTTGTAAAATAATTCCACTATAGATACTTACGATACTTACTTCTTTTATAAATCAAATATCGAAAAAAAAGAATCTGTTATTAAGATCTTATATTAATTCAATAACAACTTCCTGATAAATGCAAAAAATTATTTAAAAAATTTCTTTCCATTAATTTAAAAAAAATCCCAGAAGTATCTTTTAACTTCTACGAAGTTAAATTGAAATTATTCTGAAAGAAGTCTTTTTTCTGTTCGTAATGGCTTCGGAAAAAATCCATTCGCTCACTCACGAGTAGTACATGGCACTGCCGACAGATGGACGCGGCGGAGTTCTATTTTTCGTAAGTAAAAAATCACACGGGATAGAATAAAAAAACAGCATTAAAGGATCTCTCAATTGTGTTTTAATGAAATGATGACAAAATGTGCCTTGAAGGTAAGCCAAATCCAAAATTAGGTTCCGAGATAAAGGTAAATAAAATATTTTAAAAATTTCGTTTGGTTTTATTAGTGTTTAAATAAATCGATTTTTTCGCACATGCACAATGATAAAACAGCAATAAAGTAATATAGAGGAAATAGGCGCGAAAAATCTCTGGAGGATATAAGCAGTATATAATAAATTAAAGTAAATTGCATTAATTATCTTAATAATGAAATAATAGAAAGAGCGTAATTATGAAACATAAAATATATATGTAAAACATATAAAACATGTACAAATTTTTAGAAAGTTTTGTATGAGTGACTAATGAATATTACCCATACTACTAACGAGCACTGAACCGGCAATTCTCCAACAACTCCACTAAATCTCATATAAAAATGTAATATTTCTGTGATAATATTACATATTATGTTAGATCTTAGTGTTTATTTATTAATTTTATATATATATATATAGTTAGTATATATATATAATATATTTATTTGAATGCTATCTAAAAGTTATTTCGAATTCATTGCGAATTCTTATAAAGTATAAAAATATTTTGCATCTGAAAAAGAGATCAAAACTCGTGAATATAAAAGAGATTTCTTTTTGAATTTTTTAAAGAATATTTTCAGAACAGAAATGAGATTGAAAAATAATACATTCCATAATTATAAAAAAAAAAATTTTATTTTCTCTGCTGTTTAAAAACCTTCTAAATTTTGAGAAATATTATAATATAATATTTTGATACTTTTAATTAAATGTTTTGATATCTCGTACAATTACATGCTACTTACAAAAATTTACAAATTTTTCTGAATTTCTTTACATTCAATCTATTTTTAGGAAAATTTTAATTTTGATTCTTTCACTACTGTAAATGCCTCTATAAACCTCTATAAATGTTAAAAGTACAAAACATCATATATTATACGTTATGTCTGTACGACAGCTTTATGGCATTATTAAGAATTGTCGTGAACGATAATGAAACCGCAAATCCACGCAAACCACGAAATATGCATGCAAAGTCGGCGCAAAGTTAACTCATTTGCTCTATGCAAATGTTCTATTAATTTTTGTTAGTATAAAAAGAGTAAAATAAACTAATATAGTAAGTTCTCAATTCTTTATTTTGTGAATTATACTAGTTTAGTAATCTAAAGGAATGAAGACCGATTTTAGTATAAAAGATATAACAAAAATCATAATCTTAAAATTTTTAAGTTCCTGATTGCGGTGATTTTTAATTGTCTAAAACTGTGGTAAAATCAAAATTTGTCTTAAATGGATTAAAATAAATTCTTTCTGATAATATGATTAGTGTAATATTTTGTTTAAATTATTTAATTATTTGTATTACAATTTATTTTTATAACTTTTTTAAAATTATTTAACAAAAAATGTTTTAATAATGATTTGGTACAATTTAAGTGTATATTTTTAGTGTAAAACCTCTTGAGGCAGAGCTTCATACGTGTGTTCGATTCGATCGCAATCTTTTGTTTATGTGCTAATAGATAATACAGCTTCTGACCTTTCAGCTATAGTTACGCAGTAATATAACTGTAGGTACTCATAGTAGGATATTAGATATCAGATATAACAGTTCTCTGAGGTTTTGCTCGATTTGGATTCAATACTTATTTCTGATAAAACTTGTGATCTTTTTGAATAAAAAAAAAAGATTATCTTTTTTTAATATTTACCTCATATTTGTTTTGCCACATTAAGTTTAACATTTTTGAAGTATATAATTTTGATATATTTTTTAAGTTTAGTAAAAAAAATTATACAAATAAATTATAATATAAATAATTAAAAATAATTGTGCAAATTATAATATAAATATGTAAATAATTCGAAGAAAATATTATTAACCACATTAAATCATATTAAAAAAAAACTTATTTCGTGGAAATTTCTAAGATTTAAATATATATTCTAAAATGTCTTTAAGACAAATTTTCATCACTTATTCACGATTTAAACAGATAAAACTGATATCATTTTATTTAGCGACTCAAAAACTATAACACAATAAAATTACATATAGAATTTACATTACATTTTTTAAGCCAAAATCAGTTTATTTGACCAATTTCATTCTTTATGTTTGTTATTCAATTATTTCATATAATATTTTATAATATTTGTGAAATAGAACTTATTCTTTGGCATAACAGGTAAATTAATAATACATAAAATAAATAATATATAAAATTGTTATTAAGAAACCATCGCAAATAATAAAATTAATAACTTACTCTAATAGATAAATTATTTTTTAAATTTCCATCCAGTAATGCATCTGTTTTAATCTATTCTCTCAACATATTTTTAATTAAAATTGACATTTTATATAATATAAAGATTATTAGCTATTACATAACTATTCACAATATCTCATTGTAATATAAAAGCATTGTATTATACTATATTAAAATCAATAGTTAAAGATGTCAAAATCAATAAGAATATTTTAAAATAATTCTTATTATTTCTCGTATGTCTGTTTAATATTTTTATATTTCCGAGAGTAACAATATTCTAATATTTTATTATTAGATAAATAATATCATATTATAGAATTTATCAATTTATCAACTATAGCCAATTTGACAAAAAATATAATTATTAGTTATTATTCATAATTTATTAATTTTAATTTAAATTTTTGCACAGAATTTCCTCTATAATTACACAAATAATTTTTTGACACAATTTCTTTACAAAATTCTGTAGATTTTTAAGAAACAAATATATGTTGTGTATTTCCATTATTAAGTAATCAATATACATTAAATAAGATAAAATATCAGAATTTATAATACATCTAAAGCTGTTCAATTTGAAAAATTATCTATCAATATAACGTAGTTTCTAAAAACAAAACGATTAAAACTTAAAAAAATTAATGGAGATTTTCCGGAAAAAAAGACGCTTTTTTATCAACAATATAAGTTTGACAATGTACACATCTGCGTTTATGAATTCATCAACGATTAGGCAGAAAAGCACGTCTTGCGTTATAATCAAAGGCTAGTGACAAAACAGAAAAACAGTAGAAAAAAGAAATATTATGGATCTTTTATATATGTATATATATTATTTATAGTATTTTTTTTTACCGAAAAAAAATACATAAAGGAACTTTTTCCCTATTTATTTCCACCTTCTCAAAAAATCAATACGTACCGCATTAGGATAGATCTGTCCACGAAAAGAAAATAGAGGTACACAATAAAAACGAATACTATGTTTAATGATCATTTTTAAATTATAATCTGAACTTCTTATACTTATTAAAGCTTCTTATGTGCAATGCAAAAATACAAATTTTATTAATTTTTACAATTAATTTGTCCTTTTCTTCTCTCTCTGAATCAAATTAGAAAGAGATTATCTACTAATAACTACAACTTTTTACACGAAATTTTGTTTAAAACAAATAAGAAAATAATTTCTATTGTGACATTTATTTAAATCAGAGTCATTAATATCCTTGTCATTGATTTTGTAAATTCGATCAAATAGCAAAAATATTCAAGTAACAAAATTATAGTTAAATAGATCAATGTAAATCGATCAATGTAACAATGTTACTAAATCAACACACAAGTTTAATACATTGAAAAATTATAAAAAAACAAATGAAACTGTACACATGACAGAGTTAGTACAGTACGTTTCTTGAATAGTCCATTCATACTGTATATTTCATTACAGTACATATCTTATTTAACCTTTATCCCCCACATTTCATCCCCGTAACATAAACCTCACTGGGGGTCCACTAAACTCCAGCTTCTTTTAAAAGCTTCTAAAAATTACTCTATTCATTTCTTCGTCTTGAAAAAAATCATAGATACTCTTCAGAGTATGCTAAATCAATAATCTTATTTTTCGAAGCCGAATTTTTTATTATAATATGTAAAAAAAATCGTAATTAAGAGATTTTTTTTTAAAGTGCGCTCAAATTTTTGCTGGAGTCTCATGGACCCCAGGTGGGGTTTAATACATAACATAATACAAATGTTGATAAATAATATTATTTTCATGTAATACTACAATTTTTAATGAATAAATAATAACACGAGAAAACAAGAGGCAAAATGTATCACTGGTAAATTGTGAAATGAAACAAACACTCTCTCATTGTCGACATTTCAATTTCAGCAAGCATGAAAATTTTGTGCTACACGAAAAACTAGACGCAAATCAATCCAATACAAATATTCCAATCTAGGAAGAAAACTAACCGCAGGTCATTTCAATACAATTCAAATGTTCTCCGTAATGCATTCACGCTTTCTGCTCATCTCATTGTTATACTGATCTTATCTACCAGGAATTTTGTCATAAATTCAGAAACAGTCAACACAGTAAAAAATGTGTCACGATTTGTCATCACCAGAATGATTTCGCCGTCACGCATTATTTATGTGTCTAGTTTAAAAAACTACAGACTATTTTTTATTAAATTACCTAATGAAATTTATGATGTGATCAGTATCAGATAATAAATGTTTCAATGAATGTCATCTACAGTTTAGATATGTCAAAAGAAAAAATTTACTTAAATGTCGACATATCAATTAATAATTTAAGCTATACAGAGTGACACTAAAATAGATGACATTTGGTAGCGTATTAACTCTTCTTAAAAATAGAAAAAGGTCATATAAATCTAAAAACTATTCCTTTCCGAGATATAAACACGTTTTGTTTACATTAAAATTTTTCATGAATAGCTGTCATACGTAGAAATACAAGCACTGTCAACATTTTTTCTGTGTTAGAAGTAAATATATAGTAAAGCCATCCTGACATTGAAGATAACGTATATCGTAGTAAATCAGTCTGTGTCTAAATGCTTCAAAGTTAAGCCAGTGTTATCGGGCTTATTCTTATCGAATGAACGGATATTCATTTCATAAACGAGCTAACGGAGACACCGCAGAAACTTGGCGTCTATATCGGAAGATCTTTCTTGAGATAATATCCTGCTAAAAGTACGTTTTCTTTGTGCAACGTCGGCTTAAAAAAACTGGATCTTTCTCATCTAATATAATTAACCAAGGACGAAACAGACATGTTCGAATCTCTGGAGTTAGAACAGGTATATTATACGAGTCGAAGAAAATCCAGCATGAAATAGATTGCATCAAAAATGTTTCTCGCGAAACTGTACGAACAATTTTATGAGAAAATTGTTTATACCCTTATAACTTACAAAGAAAGAAATAAGGATTTTTGCCAACGGATTATCAACCATGAGTAATCTTTTGTTAATGGTATCTGCAACAATGCATTATATCACACAGTATACCACATTTCGAAGTATCTGTATTTTTCACGGATAAGGCATAAAATTTACGCAAGACATTATTGTAAATTTTCACAATCAATCTGTGGATGCATGAAATTGCTATTAATCAACCTTGATACCAATATCAGTTTTCGTGCAGCGTGTGGACCGGAATTATTAGAGATTATTTCTTATTAGATCAATTTTTCTTCCGTCTACACTTGATAGAAATTACACATAATTTTTGGAAACTTTCAACATTATTACAAGACGTATCATTGACAATATATATGGTTTATACATGTTGGAGCTCCAGCCTATTTTAGTCGAACTGCTTGGAAATAATAACAATTACATCAAGCGGTGGATTGACAGAGAAGGACCAACTGCATGGTCCTCTTCACGCTCCCCTGACTTTAACTCCTTTGGATTTTTATTTGTGAGAAATCATCTAAAATAATTTAGTTTAAATAATAATAGTATTAATAGTCTGAAAATATTCAAAATCCGGATTATTACCGGACATGTGACAATAAATATCGAAACACCAAGAACGTCTTCGATAGTTTCTGAAACATCGATATAAAGAGTGTATTATTGTAGAAAAAAATCATTTCCAGCAATTTCTTTAAGTAAGTTTTAAGAATTCCTAAAATATTCTATTATAAACAAAAAGTGTTTACGTCTCGAGAAGAAAGAATTTCCGGACCTATATTTATAATTATATAATTTTTTTTATCCTTAAAAAGAATACAGTATCAATTTCAGTGTCATCTTGTATAAGATTGGAAATTATATTTTTATCACATTTTATACACGGCAGAAACTATATAAATCATATATATATATATATATATATAAAGAAAAATATATTCAATTAATAAATTTATTTTATTTTTATAATTTTACTTACGTATATATGTACCTATAGTACTCATGACACACAACTATGTTTCTAAGGACTTTATTTCTGAATTCCTTTCAGTTTTGTTCATGTTGAATTCTAGAGATATATGTGTGTACGTCCAATTTTATAACAAATTTAATTATGTAATGTAATCTTTAATTTAATTTTGAATAAAAACTAAATTTCAGAACATTTAATGTAATATTTAATGTAATACCTTATTGATATGCAGATTGTAAATTTAATTCAATATAAAATAAAATATAAAATTAATATTAATAATTATAATTATAATATAAAATACAAAATATATAATAATTAATTTTAATTATTTATTTATTCCTTTAATAGTAAATATAATATCTTCTCGTTACAATTCTTACTTTTCATATTATAGTAATTTTTATCAAAGTTATTACAAAGTTTAATGTGTAAAAAGCAGTTTGTAATTTTTCAAAAATATAAAAGATTATTTATTATAATAAATTTTTAATTTCAGAATCTTCCTCTCATTAATTGAGAAAATAATTTAATATTTTCTCAATAAAAATATATTGTCAAAAAAGAAATATATAACTATATGAAAATTTTTACATGAGCACAATGCATATATAATTATAATTATAAATTAAAATAGATGTATTAAAAGAAATTATAATAGAGAATTATAATAGAAATTAAAAGATCTCTTTTATTTTTTGATTTTGTGTATCCGGGACAGCGCGTACGCAGATCCCGACTATCAAAAATTATGCGCTCGATATACCCACATTAGGAGTATTCGCAAGGGTCAGCCTCGCCGTAGTGCAATGGCAAGGCCTCGCCCAGGAGGAACCGCCTTCATGATCACGGTATCCTCCGCGCCAAGTAAGTTATAGATTAATGTGCACGGGAATCGGTTTTAATTGCATTCGTGACTGTTTTTTGCATACGAGAAACTGTTTATCAATCGGCGTCCTCTAGCGGTCGCCAAACGATGTATTATTGCATTGGGTGGGATAAACAAAAAATAGCAACGATTGAATTGATGTATTATAAAATAACTAAAGGTCTCTCGCGCTTTCATGAAAAGGATACGCTTGTTAACTTTTGGATAATTCAAAGCAATTTAAATGGACTTTAATGAATTTAAATGACATAGTGACATAAATAACCAAGACAATATCCAGAGTAATTCTATTAAATAATATGATGACAAGACCGATAAAATTTTATTTTGGTTCTATTTACATCTAATGTTTTCCTTATTATATAAATTATATAAATTATCCATGTGTCATAGAAAAAGATACGTTAGGAAGTGTAATAAATTTCAAAATTTAAATCTAATAATTTATGATATATATATATATAACTATTTAAATTAACCAAATCATCAGAACAACAAAACAAACATTATAAATCTCTGTATTATTTAATTTATATATAGCAGATATTATGTGATCAAATTATATCCGAAAAATTCTTCAATTTTTACAATTTTCATTGAACTATTAAACATTCAAACTCACGTTTGTAGTAATATAAAATGTTACGTTTCTCTTCGCAAGTTGTTGAAACTTAAAGAGATTATTTTCTTGCTGCATCTCCTAGTATTTTCGCGTAATTCCTATAATGATAAACGGTTTACACAAAGTTCACATCACGTAGTTTAACAGACAACGAATTTCCCGGAAAATACTTTTGCCAGTTTGCGTTCTCGTGCCAGATCATTTCGGCTGTTTTAATTGCACTAGATAAATAAATAAGCTTGGAGAATTGAAAGCCGTGACGCAAAAGGAAACAGCGAAGCGATAGACGAAAATGTAACGTACTCGATCTACCATAAATATTTATGAAACTACCAGCTCTTTAATTAATTGAAGGGTTTATTCATATCCTACTTTTACTATAAATACAGCGAAAATAACGAAATTTTTTTTCTTGTTTTCATGTGTTAAATAAATTTGCCTTTTTTAACAAAAAAAAAAAAAAATCAAAAATCAAATCAATCAATTTTTAGATTGATTATAGCCGATAGAATATATGCTATTAATTATTTTATTAGAACTAAAATTCTTTAGAATGTTTGTGTGCAATAATGCAATTATGCGGAGACATTAATCATTTTATTAATTATGAAATAAAATTATAATATTTTATTGATATAAAGAAATAAATTCGAAAAGTTGTAAAACCAATATGAAGCACAACTGCTCAAAAATGGCTTTTTGATGGCCTGACATGATAAACGTAAAGATCGAGTTCTCTCAAGAAAGCTTCTCGAGTTTCCGTTTCTCGTTGCTGCGACGGCAAAAGTAACATTTGTAGTCTCAACTCCTATCTCTTGGGAGTCTATTGAATTTTCCCGATCTTCATGAAAAGAAAAGTTCGTCGGGAGATATAGCAAGAAAAAGATTTAAAAAGAAAGTTTTCCTTTCAGTAAGAAAATTACTTGATGCATAATATAATACATGTGTATAATATTACTTTTTTATTATAATAAGTATTCTTTTATTATAAAGTATTCTATTATATAAATCTAGAAAATTCTAATAAAATATAATTGCGTATATTTTAATAGAATAATGTATCCAATAATAACAGGAAGTAATAGGTTTTCACAACCATACGATTAAAAAATCTTGTAAAGCATCAACAGCGAGAAAATTAGTTCCAAAAATACACATGAAAATGGATCATCTAATATGAATTATGACCATCGAATTAGTTTATATATTTATAAACGATGACAATGTTATGTAAGAAAGAAAACAAGGTAACTTTGCGATAATCCGCGACTAGTTGCAACCGATACTCAATGAAAGTAACAAAACGTAAATTTTTTCACTATAAAATATAATTTCAACAAATTCGCACGGCCTTGAGCCTCTCGACAAAACTACTTAGACATTCGAACCGAAGGTGGCGAGGTCTTCATTATTCAGTTTTGCCTCGCGCATACCTTTACTGTGCACAAGAGACGGTGGATTTGCGTAATACCGGGTCGCATGCCAACAAGGTCAATGTTTTACGGAACACTTTTGTGCCATTCGTCAAATGCTATTCGTCATAAAGACACATATTTTACTTTTTCTCACACTATAAAGTGCATGCCAAGAATTTAAAATGAAAATACTTTGCTCTGTGTGTGTGTGTGTGTGTGTGTGTGTGTGTGTGTG
>JANQDE010000049.1:1373096-1407915 GCA_037157785.1 Cephalotes varians | reverse complement strand
GTGTGTGTGTGTGTGTGTGTGTGTGTGTGTGTGTGTGTGTGTGTGTGTGTGTGTGTAATTGTGAAATGCAGCGTGCATTAAATCATCTGCTTTATGTACATATGCGCTTCTATACAAATCTGTGATACTAAATCCCACTTCATCATATTATCAAATCGATACTACGGATTAAAGCCTGAAGCTTCATTCGCGTTGCCATGTCGTGTCTGTTTGATCAGAACTACATAAAATAATATTTCAGTGCACTCTAAATATTTATATTTGTTTCATATCGCAAAAGCTTTCCAATTTGTATTTCAGTTTACTTAATGTAATTATTTGTAATTTATTTAAAGATGTAGTATAATAGATAAATTTCCCAGAAATTAAAAATTATAAATCATGTTTTAAATAAATTATTTTTCTTTTTTCAATTTCTCTTTTTTTATCATTTCGAATTTTATTTAATGTTTTCTTACAAATTTTTGTTTAGAGATTCGCAAACGTCATTCTTTAATTATACTTAAAACTATACTGTGCGATATGTATTTATATTGCGTTTATATGATAAAAAATATAATGAAACTGATTCGATTTCAATTTACATAATGTATAGCGCAAAATTATGTCAATATTAAAACTTGATATACTGAGACATAATGATTTATCTATGCACAAAACATCCATCTTTATTGTCAAGCATTCGATGCATGAAGTTTCAAAAAAAAGTGTTCATCGTTAAAGAAAAAATGATTTTTATATTATATACTAATCCGTATATGGTATATTGATTTATCGACGCTTTGATGAACCTATGCGAGAAATACTCGCTTTCAGGAAGAGAAAAGGAAGAGAGGCAGACGGTCACCCTCACGTAGTTCGGTTACCGTCACGCTCTTACAATTAGGCAGCAATGCGAGAATGCTTTTCGTTACATAAACACGAAAGCGAATGTAAATGTAAGTAAATGTAAGTAGGTAGAGAAGCCCGAGTTATTTTTCGTGAAACTCAGGTGACAAAGGGTGCACCGTATTCTCCCCAGTAAAAACGATAACGAAGCCAGTCAAAAATTGCGACAAGCATTGTTCGCAATGCGCATCCGACATATAGTGTTTCACGTCGGAAGCAACATTTTCATACTAACTGCGATGCCTTATGTCGAACAAGTAGTCAGCAAGCGCTCTTATTCACGGCAAAAAATTAATCACAATTCTGTTAAATTCTGTTAAATCTAGTTTAGATCGTATCGTTCTCGATCGTATCTGTTTTGCGTTATGTATGAAGGATCATCGAATTTCGAGAACAAGTAGTCAGCAAGCGCTCTTATTCACGGTAAAAAATTAATCACAATTCTGTTAAATTCTGTTAAATCTAGTTTAGATCGTATCGTTCTCAATCGTATCTGTTTTGCGTTATGTATGAAGGATCATCGAATTTCGAGAACCGACGTATACTGAATAACGCTGATACTGCATTGCAGCGTGCTGATACCTGTGTCTTTTGACGCGGTAACGTAGAAAGCACGACAGTAAAATAAATGTCACGTGTAAACGGAGACATCGCGTCGCGTGGCTTTGAAATTATAGGACAAATACAACGAAGGATATCTATCTGCCGACGCATCGCTTCAATGAAGCAAACCGGCGCAAAATATTTCATTCTGTTTTCTATTTGTTAGATCGAGATTACAGATATGTATGTAAAAAAACGACTGACTTCAAAAGAACCTATTAATTTTACTAAAGCACAGATTGTTCGTTAGATAGCTTCTTTCCATCAATCAAATAATGCGGTAAAGTAATTATTGTCAATAATAAAAGCGTAAATCAAAAAAATAAAAAATGCGGAACATTCGTCGCATTTAACTGTCTGGCTACTATAGTGGCTTCCCTCTAGAAAATCTTTTGTGTGACGAAACGCCAGTAACTCTTTTCCATACTTCGATTTTTAGTCGTTATCAGGCAGGAATGTTTTATTCTGTTTTAATCTGCATAGTCAATTGTTTTAATCTGCATTTATTTTATCAAAAGAATGTTCGCATTTTTCAGTCGCATTTCGCGACCGAACTGTGCAATATAGTAATACAACTTCGTGTTTATTGTCAGTTCATTGTCAGTCTAAAGTCGTTTCCAAAGAATTAATTTATCTAATCCAACAACAGCAATCTATCACGTTTTTTAAGTTTCTTTTAAATTTTTTAAGAATTTTGCCACATTAAAAAAAATTTAATTATTATAAAAATTAATAAAAATATAATTATAAAAATTTAATTATTATATTTTCAAATATGTATAGAGAAAGAAAAGCATAATATTAAAATAAGTAATATAATTTTAAAAAATTAATATTATATAAAAATACTTTATTATAAAATTAAAAATCAATGTTATACAAAAATTAAACTATTATGTTACAAAAATTAAACAAAAATGCCAACTACTTTTCAAAAAACAAAATTAAATATTTTATCAGTCTTTTTCAAGAAGATAATGGCTTATTTGCTGCAACAACATAACTAAGAAAAAAAATTGTCATTTTTTAGTTGTTTACTTAGTTGCTACAGAAAAAAAATATAAAAAAAACGTACTTTAAAAAAACATATTTTATTCCTCTACTATCAGTTATTACACAACAAAATAGTATTTTAAATAGTATTTTAAAATTAATATTACTAAAATTAATAAAATTTTAATAATTCAAAACATTCAAACTCATTTTCTGAAAAACTTTGTTTTTTGAGTTATATGTTGTAACAAATATCATGTAACATATATCGTGACCATCTTAAACTTTTTTGAAATAACGTATTAAAGCAGCACTTGACTTGCGTCAAGATAACGAAACGATAACAAAGTAAATGAATAAGATATAAATGATAAGTCAAGTTTTGAAAAAAAATTAATCACGTAATATAAATATCTTCTAAAATATGAAAATATTTTTTCAAAAATATATTAGATAGATATATATAAACATTGTTAAATGAGTTCCATTATGAAACAAACTATTTAAACAATCATTACAATCACTTTCGGACAATCATTTCATAAAAACTACTCATAACAAGTTACTTGTAATGATTCATTAACAATCTCTCAGTAATATCTTAATTGTCGCAATTGCTTAATAAATATTGGTTATTATAATGAGCAAACAGAAAATACGTGATAATGCTGAAGTCAATGATAATGACAAAGTTCGGTCGTCGGCAGAATATTTAGACTTAGATTATAGGGAAAAGGGAGTGTCTAAGTAAATGTAAACTTGAAATGCTAAGGAAGGGCTCCAGCCAAGCGTACAGTGATTTCATACGGAACACTGTAAAATGTTGCTACGCCATCATGCTCTGTTTCATTCAAAGATTTTCTTTCATGGTGCCAAAACACTTTTATACATGCTGTATCCCTGATAAAACTAACGGCGCGAAATCAGGCCCGTAATCCAAAACTACACAATCGTAAACACAATCATAGAAATTTAAGACGTAAAAATGTAATTAACATATTCTTTATAATCAAAATAACTCTATATATAAATTCTGTTATCATAGAGCTAGATCTTAATTATCTTATCGTTTAAAATATTTAACGCATAAATGAATTTATTCTATAGTAATTAAATTACATATGAAGTGATTTTTTACAGTCCTATAATAACAATAATTGCAAAAAATCATTAAAAAAGAATTTATAAGTTAAAAACTTTATAAATTAAAAACTTACAACTTTATAAGTTAAAAATTTACAAGTTAATTGTATGTTTTTACATATTTAATATCCTCAAAAACAGATTATCAATACAAACATAAAGATTATCAGTGCAAATATACTATCATAGAATTGATATAGATCAAAGTCTTATAGAAAAATTCTCCTTATAGATTGTTAAAATAAAAATGCAATAGCAACCTCGATGATTTAATTACACTTCATTTAATTACAATCTTACATTTAATTACAATCTTACATTTTAATCCCAACGAAAACTGCAAACTAACAACTCCACTTCTTTGAAAAAATGGCGTGCACCACTGCGCCCTTCAAGGGCATGCTTCACACTCTTCAGCTTTTGCCTAGGACAACGAACCAATTGTTCATGGAAAAACGAACGTTTGCTTCGTTATAGAACATAATTGTACTGATCCGGCACGTGCCGGAACGTGCCTTCAACTGCATTAAAAACGCCGACGCAGTATTAAGTCGTACGCAGAAGCGCCAAATAATCAATATTACTATAGAAAAATCTTAAGCTTTACTTTGGCAATTCGTCATGTGAACTATAACTTAATAAAATATAACTTTTAACTATAAAAATACATATGATAATTTTATAAATTAATTTTAACATCGCAAAAATTTTTTAGTACTAATTAGCGTATTATAGCATTAAAGAGAAAGAGAGAGAGAGAAAGAGAAAAATTATAAATATTATATAAATTTATAAAAAATATAGACTAATTATAAAAATACGTTTCTTTGTTAAATTAATAATACTTTAATATGTTTGATATGTTGCTAATATACTATACTATGTTGCTAATATTATTTATTATAATATTTCAAGTAAAAAAATTTCTACATATTATTATAACATTTTTTTCATGCAGTTTTAAAACTATTTTTTTATTTAAAAAAAATATTCTTGGCGCTATATTAAATATCATAATTGCTATTGGAAAAGTCCAAAAAGCTTAATCAAAAGAGACGTTTGCGGAACGCCAACACGATAAAATGTCAGCCTTGAGCGAAGCAACATCGCGAATAATGCGCCTGTTAACTTGCAAATGTAGCGCAGATAACGCCCTTTCTTGCTACCATCTTCGGTCAGGTTCGAAGAACCTTTCTTTCGTAAGACACTGCTACTAGTACCTTTCCTTCGCCGACTGAACTCTCGAGAATGATTACATACACACCTTTTCTTAGCATGTGGGAGGACATCTTGCTTAATGATGACGAGACTTCGTTTCAGACGAAGGCACACAAATTCTCTATCTCGAGATGCATGCAAATACATAATTTCCCGGTAAATGCACAAGCACACTAGATATATTCAATGAAAGTGTGGTAAGTCTTATAGTTACACAATAAATGCAGATCTCATTATTAATAATTTCAACTATTATCTTCAACATCGCAAGTAATAATCAAAATCATCTAAACAATTTATATCTCTTTGATTTATAATTGAAGAGTTTCCAAATGAGCAAAAGTTAAATTTTTGGGAAATAAAAGACTTCTTATCTTCAAATCATTCATGTAAATGTAATTTAATTTTTCTCTAGATATAACACACACACACACACACACACACACACACACACACACACACACACACACACAGGTATAAGAATAAAGTTTTAGGTTTTGATTAATATATTTTAGAGACCCATTTAAATATATATATAAAACTTTTGGATTTATTTGGTTCTTACGGAAATTTTATATTTACTTTATATTTATCCATAATATATATATATATATATATTTTTTACATTATTTTATATTACTACTACTGCTACTACTTCTTGCTAAAAATGAAAAGAACTTGTTTTCTTGTCAGAAAAGCGATGAACTAGTTTCATTCTTGTAGAATAGTATATTAAACTTTTATGTTTCTCGTTTTCCGTCTGATTCTTGCAAAATTGTTCACGATGTGACGCTACTGATAGAGAATGATTTAGCGCTATAACCCAGATTTTTTTTTAATGGACTTATTTGATTTTTGTAGCAAAACTTCTCAGTTATATATTCTTCATAGATAACGCTTTTTGTAACATATATCTTATTTGTAAAAATAAAAAGAGTGTTTTTAAATATTATACGTATATAATATTAATGCTAATTATAAGCACAATCTGTAAAAAGTCTTTGCTCTTTTGCTGCTATAAATGTTTTGTATTGATTAAAAATGGGATTTATGATGTAAATAAAAATGCATTATTTCGACATAATTATCGACGATGTAGTTGCCCTAGAAAAAAAAGAGAGAAAGTGCAAAAATAATATGTAATCGCGGAATCGATGTTATTAGTACTCTACACAGTGTTATTATCTACAATGCTGCGAATCACGGAAATAACGTCAGAAAAATCCAATAATCACTCTTTAAAGTATTCTAAATTACTTCAAGCAGTTATCCTTAAAAACTTGTTCTAACATTTTCTAAATCTAATCAACTGATTTATTTGTAATATGTCACTAGTATATTTTCACGACAATAAAAGCTTTCTTTACATTTATGTAAAATATAAGCCTTTAAAGATATTTAAATTATATTAAAAACGTTTCTTAAATATTTACATAATTAATAGTTTATATTTCCTATTTTAATTTTTAGGCTATTACAAAAAAATTATCTCTTTATCATATATTACATAATAATTTATTCCTTTATTTTTTTTCATATGCTAATCATTATGCAAACGCACAATAATGCAATAAAATCATATTTCTCTTTTATTTCAAATTGATTTATGATATCTTATAGTACTCTGTTATCCATTACATAGAAAATGGTTAATGGCTAAAATCACTAAAGCACTTTGAAAGAACTGGTGTCCAGGAAAATACCGCAATAGCGTGCGACCTGATAGCCTGGTCCCGACAGGTACGTATTCACATTTCACCCTGTGTTCCCGCTTTCCAAGTGCAATCTTGCATTTGTTGACTTCATCGTTCACGAACACGATTGCACGTTCATCATCGCACCGGCGCGCAGTTTTACCTGCGATCGATAGTCTCTACAAGAGAACCGAAACGATTCCCGTCGCAACAATATATACATGCGGGCAATATGACGTCACGACGAAGTAATCTACGAAATCAGATTCGCCGGTATGAAGGCTGGAATCCTTCACTGTCCCTGAAAGAAGGACAAGGGCAAGCTATCGTGGAACAAAAAATTTATTTCGATTGGTCTCCCGAACGTTTCTTAAGATTAATCGTAAAATGGAAAAGCGTAATGGAAAAGCAATCATAGCTTTAAGTGATGTATTTGAATATATTTAATTATATAAGCGATAATTAGTAAGTATAGTTATGTATCTAAGATTCTTTCGAAGGAATGATCCCGATATATTATTTGAACAACAATTTAAAAAAGAGATGCAGAAATAAAAACAGGGATCTGTCTGGAATTTTGATCTGAGAGACGCAGCGACTTAGAGACGTTGGCGTCGGAAGATGCTCTTTCAAACAAGAATTAAAAATATATCGAATGACACACGGAGCCACTAGCGAGATCAAGGTCGACAAGAAGTTTTGCGACTGAATAAAAACCTAACGGTTAAATAGAAGGAAAATTACGAAGAAGAAAGACTGAGAAGAGATATTCGTTGAAGAAATCACGTTACCACGAAGATTTAAAATATTCCACAATAAAGGCTGGTATCGAGTAAAGAAAACAAAGACAAGATCGGATCCACTAAAAGCCATCGAACGAAAAACACGATCATTATTCCATTCAACAATTCTTCTTGAATCTCGTTTCACTGAAATCGGTCGATCAAGTTGAAAAGGTTAATCACGAACTGTGCGGAGAATGCGGCATTAAGGATGACCTCGGCCTATGGCCTACACAAAACTATATGCCTCTGTTATATGCTTCACAATGAGAGAGAATACGTATAGTTAGTAATTTTTCATGACTATAGTATATCAATACTAAAAAACTTATTTCTAGTGATGTTATAGTGAATCGTCTTTTCAGACTATATACTTTTCATATACGTTTCTTCTCTGTTAACTGGGATGTTTTAATACAATAAAATATATTATTAATTTATTATATAATTAAATATCTGACCGTAAAATAAAATGCAGGAATATGATATAAAACATATTTATCTTTTACATCTAACTATTGAATTAGTTCCAATTCTTCTACTGGGATAAACCGTTAACGCTAATTTTAGTTAACTTCATTTCACTCCACATATAGAAATATAATCTGTAAAAGGAGTAGAAACCGCCATTCTATAATTAGTTAAACCAGTTTATGCGACATCTCAGTGATTTGGAATATTACAGTACATATCTTTAGCAATAAACTTACTAGTAAGCTTTATGAATTTTAATTTTTTTACTACCAATTATGATTGAGATGCGTATATAACTGCCTTACGTGAATATCATTTTCAAGTCTCTTGTTTACAATTTGATATATCTTTTTAGAAATTGCATGGAAATTATCGATTCCCTGAATCAATCAAGACACATTATTTAAAATAATTAATGAAGATATTCAGTATGTACACATATCGCACGCATAACATTAGAGTGACAAAGAGCAAACACTCGCATGACCATAAAGAGGTGCCTAGCCCAAAATCATTGAGCAGAAATATAATATCCGGTCTTGAGTGATCTCAGCACATTCACTTGGACATCCGCTTATACTCAAGAAACAGTTTCTTTTTATATCGCAGAAAGAGAGAGAGAGAGACAAAGAACAAGAAAGAAAAAAGGGAGAAATATTCATATAAATGCATATCGTGAAATTATTTAATGGAAATGATAAACGCAATGACTTCACAGTAATAAAAGACAATATTTCAAAATAATTTAGCTGTTAAATAAATGAAAATGTGCAAAGTGTACAATTAATAAAGAATTTGCATCACTAGACAATCAAAAAATTGTCTTCAAAATAGTATCTTTAACATCAATTATTAACTTTATTAATTTTTATAAACTTTATATAAAGAGTGGAAAAAGATAAAAAATTCTTGAATTCATAAAAGGATTCGCTTACGTTCTTAGTATTCAATCGAACGATATATGATCAAAAATTGGTAACAATTAAATATTAACAACGCATTCTATTCAACATAATGTTGTTCAATAGTAATTTATACATATATAAACAAACGCGATAAAATAGATGTTTACTTTCAAAATTCAGGAAAAGGGGAAAATGTGGAGACGAATATAAATAAATTACACGAATTAAAAAGTTCCATTAGTTAGCATTATCAAAGTATTAGGTAACGAGTTACAAAGATCATGTCATTTTAGACGGCACTTCGGAAGAAGATTATCGTTCTATTTCTGATAAAATCACAATTATAACGAACTCTTCCCTATTAACGATGATTTTTTTGGTCAGAGAAAAACATACGAAGAGCATCAGCATAGAAATCTTGTCGACATACGATATTATTCAATGTACAAGTCAGTCGGATAATCTCGATGAGCGCAATCTCACGCGTGGCTGAAGCGTTGCATAAATCTCACGTGTACGCGCGCGTAAATGTCATCGATCGCTGCTTCTGATACTCAGGCCGTACGCGTGTCGATTCAAGATTCAAGATTCGCGCTGAAGGAAAGAGAGATAGCGTGATACCTGCGCGGGGGGGGCGTTCGGCAGAATCGATAACGGCGAGGAAAGCAGCGCGTCGCGGGGATGCCACGACGACGAACGCGACGCACGTCGCAGGTAAATGGGTCGTATGACGTGAACCCGCGCGCGCGCGCGCGCGCGCCAGCGTTCTCCACAATTCAGCACTTGGCTCCGATTTTCGCAAGAGCGCTGAGGAGAATCACCGCGACCGGTTTCCGTCGGTACCTCTCGAGCCTCCGGCGCGACTGCGGATCGTGCTTCGTCGTCTTTCTCTCTTTCCCTTTCTCTCTCCCTCCCTCTCTATCTCTCTTTCATTCTGTCGTTCGGAGTTGCTACATATCTCGCAACTCACCTGACTACACCTGTGCGCCGTTCTCCGGAAGCGGCGTCCACAGTCCGCGGGCGCGAAAAATGATCCGGTCCGTGACACTCGCGGACTGTCAAACCGTACGCTCGCGGTGCGTACTGCGCGTGTAAAGGGGAGAAGAAGGAGGGAGATGGGTAAGACGAAAGGAGGGCGGTGATAAGGGCTGCTGATGAAGAACGGGAATGCGGGAATGCACGGAAGAGGGAAATGGAGCAGGGGGAATGAGAGATAGCGGGAGAAAGAGGCGAGATCGAATCGCAGGCGACACGCGTGCGATTGATTAGCGTGTAATAATTAGCGGGACAGTGTTGATCTCGCGAGTGAGCTTCTTCGATATAAGACAATCGATTCTCGTCACGAGGGGCGCGACCAGAGCTCGAGGAGAGCACACGGCACGCGCGGCTCTCTATCGCGGCGGCATTTTCACTGAGGAAACAGCGGTAAGGAAACGAGAGAGCTCTTCGTGGCGAGACCCCCCCAGCCGGAGCCCCGTTTTCGTAAATGCTCGGATACCCTGCGCGTATCGGGAGCGACCGGAGCGGGATACGCATGCGCTTTCATTCATGACAGGCGCACGCGAACGCGGCGCCTCTTATCAGCAACAGCGTCACGGCGCGGGGGTGCGGGACGCATTTTCTCCCTACCATCCTCTTGGCTGTTGTGCGTGGGAGGGAAAAAGAGATGGGATTTCGAGGGCATTATGATGAAAA
This sequence comes from Cephalotes varians, assembly GCA_037157785.1. Classification (NCBI taxonomy): domain Eukaryota; kingdom Metazoa; phylum Arthropoda; class Insecta; order Hymenoptera; family Formicidae; genus Cephalotes; species Cephalotes varians. The sequence goes on along the minus strand of JANQDE010000049.1, from coordinate 1,397,520 downwards.
GAGAACGAGAACGAAACAGGAGCGAAGTTGGTTTCTGGAATACCCTGAGTTTATAAAACGTTAATCATTTTATGAGATAATTTCTTGAGCTAACGTTCGGTCCAGTATTGAGATTAAAAGTTAATTTTATCCAAAAGAATAGCAGAAAGAGAAGAAGAGAAAGAAAGAAGGTTTCTAAAACATGTTAATTTTCTTCTGGAGCAATATTAAATTAAAATACCATTTCTACAAGTCTTCTTTTACATTTTTATCTTAGTAAAAAAGATTTCAACAAATATATAAAAAATTAATATGTAAAAAAGAAATGTATACAAATAAAAAACATGATAAGAAGAAAATTAGTCACCCATAAAATGCAGACGATTTAACATCTAAAAAACGATCTTATTTTTTTTTCTTATAAATACTTTTAAAACGTCTCTTATAATATAAAATATCAAAAAAGATACATGAAATTATTAAGAAATATGTGTATCTTATCTTTATTATTTCTTTCTTTTTTTCGTTTAAAAGAAAAGGTACTATTATTACAAATCTTTTCTTACCAGTTAAAAAATAAAGCTAGCGACACGGTTTATTTGCTTTTCTTATCTTTACGTAAATTGTAAGAAAAAGTGTAGTTTTTTTATTCATTATAATCTTAAAGACATATTATACATATTTTCAAAACAAAGAAAAAATTATTATTAAAAAATTATAAATTATAAATTATCTTAATAAAACGTATGCACGCACTCTAACAGAAATGTAATTAAGAAATAATATATGAAAGTTGTGTGAATAATTTTATATTCACATTATATTTTTATTTAATAACACATAATTTTATAATTTACTTTATTTATTATTAAAAATTATTTTAAAAGACGATTACAAAAATTTCAATTTTCATTAAATATTTTAAATATTCAAGATCATTTATACAAAATTTCATTACCGAAATTAATTGTTCTCTTTGTCTTTTAAAATAAATTTTAATAACAAATAAAGTAAAGTAAATAAATAAAAATATAATTTTATTTATACAACTTCATACAATTTATTTACAATAAGAATATTAACACATTTTCAATTTCAATTTATTTTACACGGATTGTATGAATGATACAGCTTTAAGAAAAAATATACACCATTAATTGTGTATAAAATAATTTTTATTAATTCTGTATATTATGGTTTAGAATAAGACATAAATTTCCAAATAAATTATCTATTTTCGCTTACTGCTCTAAAATTGCGATGGATATATAACAAAAATATTCGTACTTTCTAAATTGGATCAGGCACAGCAATTTTCGGCATACGACCCTCCATCATATCATTCAGCAGCACACTGATCTCCTAAAGAAAATAATCCATTTAGTTTATGTATGTAACACCTAAAATTAACTAATCTTCTAAACAAGCTAACATTTATTAACCACTAAGCATAGATAATAACCTCTTCCCGTTGCATTCTCAGTCTATCGATAATAGGCTCGTTAAAGTTAGGATCGTTACTGGGATCTTCTAAAGTACTTTCATCACTTCTCGGCACTTGCGGTATACGTGAAATGTAGATCTGTTTGATAGTGTCTAAAATTGCCGATGGTCTCGTTTGAGGGAATTGCAAGTCGATTCGTCCAAAAGAATCCATGCCTGCCGGCATCATTAACGGTTTCTCATAATCTGTGCACTTATCATCTCTTGCATTTCATTTGGTATAAAGACATAATGTCGAGATTAGTCAGAATCATAAAATAGATAAGCTTTTAGAACAATAAAACTTAGTAAAATGTGCATATTACGTACAAAATTTCATCAAAGAACTTACATAAATGAAGAACCAAATCCATAATGAGACAATAGATCTTTAAGTCGTCGTATGAGAAATTTATCTTTAGAAGAATAGTAATAAAGGCTTGCACCCAGATTATGAGCTATTCCTCTCAGTATCTTTCCAATGAATTCCTTTTTACTCAAATCAAATTCCTATTACAGAAGTTAATACATAGAAAGAAATAGATAATACTAAAATAAATTTAGTCTTTAAGATGTTATAATATTACAAAAATATAAAATTTATGATAGTTGAAATATTCAAAGTTTACTGAAAAATAATTTTAACAACTTACACTCTTATACATTCTTTTAAAACTTAATGTATTATAACATTTTAATGATATTAAAAGTATTTGTAATAATATTAAATTATGTTTCTATATTATTGATTCATTACAATTAATATCTTGTAATTAAAATTGTAACATTTTTTTTATTTTATCTTTATTATGTATAATGCAAAAAAATAACATATTTTCTCTTGCTGTCTTTATACGCGCGCACGCGCGCGCGCGCGCTTGTGTGCGTATGTGTGTGTGTGTGTGTATGCATGAATTATATTTCAAATACCTTAAATTCATCATATCGTCCACCTATGATGCACATCTTCATTACAAACGGATCAACCCCTCGTTCCAATTCTTTCTTTTTATCTGCTGCTCTTTTATCCTGTAATTCTTGAATCGTGTCAGAGTCGTAACTCATTTTCAAACCATTTCGTATCACAGAAAAGGCCTCCTCGAAGGAAGACCATAATTCTTCTGGTCGCGATAAATCTAGCATTATTAATAACACAGTGTGATGAGGAGAATGTGTTAATATGGATCCCATCATCGCAACAGATACCAAGGAAGAAGCCAAGTGACCTACTTCCCATACATGCACTATATTTTTTACCTGCAGCAGTGTACTATTTAGAAATTTAATTTAATAATAAACTAACAAAAATTTTAATATAGTTAATAAATGTATTAACAACTTAATTATAGAAAATATKATGTGTGTGTGTGTGTGTGTGTGTGTGTGTGTGTGTGTGTGTGTACGTRTGTRTRTATAATTATTGCTAAATAATTTCTCTCATATGCAAATAAATTTATTTTGAAAATGACATATGCTTATGATTCTTTAAAGTGCAAAAAAATTAAAATTTATGAATATAATTTTGTAAAAGAATAAATATAGTCGCCATATGTCACTTACTAAACTTTTCACAGTTTTGCGACCAAATGAATAATCCATCGCTATAGTAGGTTTTGGTCTTTCATCTTTTTCAAGAAATCGATACACCATTGTTGTTTTACCCTAGAAATTGAAAATGCAAAGCACATCGTGTTAATGCAGTACGTTCCTAATTTTATCACTTACAACTCCCTTACTGCCAAGGATAATAATGGATCGTTCGTGAGTTTCATTTGGATCGGTTTTTCGTCTATTTTCTTCTTCTATGGCGAGTCGTAATGCAGTTTCTCGCATAGACTCTTCACTAGAAAATTAATTCTTAGTAATTAGTTTTATAATGTTAAAAATATATTTCAATATATAATTAGCTACCATGAGTAAATAAATATTGTAAAAAGACAAATAATTACGGATTTACTGATTATATATGTGTGTATATATATATATTAAATAATTACGAATAGATTTCTTTTTTAAATTATTTATTATTATTTCAAAATTAATAAATAAAAAGTATTTTATAAATATTATTCATTAATAGCTTGAGATTATAATTATTTAATAATATATTATATTAATACATGTTTTTTACAAAGCTATAATTTAATACATATTAATAATAAAATAATCACCGATTTTCTGACATTATTTTTAAAACACGATGAAGAATGATACTGAGAATCGTAATTCTACTCGTACAATTCCATATTTCTTCAGGTTATGGATATGTTTTACTTTGTATTACCATAGAAACGAAGGTGAGCGCTCACATTTGCATCACACTTTCATGTAATATAAATTTATAAATTACTATAGATAAATGTATAAATATGCAATATGCGTAAGATCTTTTTCATATATGTATAATGTAATGCAACAGAGCACATTTGTTTTTGATATAACTATTTAGAGATGGGTGATAAATAAATTCTATTAATATCCAGTCTCGGATTACAAAATTTGATAGATATTTTAGGAGTAATTTATTTAAGTAAATAATATTATACTGTTTCCAATTGTAGTGTCATTAATTTTTTATGTTAATTCGGAATACATTATGCACAATAGTATAAGACATAATAATTTATATCTATATTAATCATTCGTTTGCGTAACTGTCGTTTCATCTATATGCGCGATGATCTAATGGAAGATCACCAGCTTAGTAAAGAAATATCAATTAAAATATCTACAAAGATATTTTTTGTAATAATCAACTCTGAACACTTTCATTTAGTATCGATTTTTTCGTGATATAAAAATGTTTTCAGAGTTTTACAATGTGCTAACACATTTCCGCTGGATTATGATAATGCGTGTATAAATCAAAAATTATTTATAAATAAAATCAATTATTTTTTAATGTATCTTCCTCGCATACATTATGTACAACTTGGACTAGATAAAATCAGGAATAGAATGCATTTTACACACAATCCATAAGATGATAAGATTCAACATTCTATAAATTATTACATGCAAATGCATTTTTAAAATAATAGCTGAAAAATTTTCAACAATTAAAAAAAACATTGTCTTCCATAATTATGATAACAAACTAATTATTATAATACAACAGTCGCATTATTGTAATTTACAAAAACATTAATGTCATTATGCATTTTTCTGCAGAACCGAAAATGACGAACAGCGCATATATTTTTGTTATAATTTCTCTTATAGATGAGGACCATACATTGCTACTTTTATTTTTAATTGATATTATATAATCAATTTGTAATTGATTTACTTAATAGATACATAGTAATTGAAACCTTTGTCATCTTTTAGTTTAATTTGTATATACATTGTATGTCATATAATTTGGTTGAATCTGATAACTGATATGAAACTTTTATAATGAAAAAATTTTTTTTAAAGAAACGTGTAGGTTCAAAAATGTTACACGTACAATAAATACAGTATCATACAAAAAAAACGTACAAGTTACTATGTTTGGTCCTATTACAACATCATTTTATATCGCGCACGTCTGCAAAACATAATGATAAATTACAAATACATAGATGCTGTTCCTTTCTGCAATTTTTTTTATCTATACTTGTTCCGGAAAATAATATTTTCAAAATTTCTGTAAATATATCCCTATAATAGTATATATAGATATATATACTCTATACAATAATTTTGTTTGAACACTATGGTCGATAAAAATATTAAAGGAAGGTGAACATATTATGACAGATTGACTATGTATCCACAAAATTATAGTTTAGTTTTAAACATGAGCGATAATACTCATTAAAAAAATTAATATTTAACTCAATACAAAATCAGCTATGATGTGTTTGTCCAATTCTTTCTTCAATACTAAATATTCCATTTTATAGAAATATCTTACTTATTGTTCCTTCTTAAATCAAACAAAATTATATTGTAATCTGCCAGCATTGTAATATAACAATTTAAATAAAAATAAAACAAAACTATTTAAAATGTTTAAATTCATAATGTTTAAAATTCAATGCAAATAATATTTCTTTCATGAAATCAATCGGACAATCGATGAGCAATGTTACCATATTTCATATTTTATATAATGAGTAATACAAAGGAAGACAAATGCACAGATTTTTTTAGTCACCTCTTTCTATAATATTTCATTGCTTCTATAATGCAGTATATCACACGCTCTGCATGTTATCTAGTCCATATGTCACTCATCCAATTATCATTTAACTCCTCGCTCGGTAGAACTTTTAATTTTCTTAAGGCTTCAAGATAAAACGTAAGTTCAGACGTAACCACACCGTGTTGTGGACCACCATTGTTCACTATATTCATTTTAACCAGTTGCTCTCTAAGCTTCTCCTTGAATGATGAATTTACCGTTCGGTAAAGAGATTGTACTTCAACAGTAGGCAAAATTCCAGAGACGGCTTCATGAAGTTTCATTAGATAACTGCAAATGAAAATAAAATTTTAAAAGGCAAGACGATATTAGAAATCATAATCGATATTACTTGAAATTACTTACCTAGAAATATTTCTAAAAGATTTAGATGGCACAGGAGGTCTTGCTGTCCATTTGGATATTTGTCCGCCTAATAAATTATCTACAATAATGAGAATTTTTCCTTCGATTTCACGAACATGTGCGCGAATATCTCTTTCAACGCTATCTAGTAGAGCTACTCCTCCACTGATACCAGATGTGCCAATGAGTCCTCGACTTGGATTCTGTTCCGTAAGTGCTGAATATATTAAGTATATAAAGAATATATTAAGTAAAATTTTATATATTTGATGTTGCATTTATTGCTGAACTTTATATATTTTTAAATTAACATACACATGTTAAATTACCTTGAAAATGTGCCTTCACAAAAGGCATAAACCACAATATAAGCTTAAGACTTCGCGCCGCCAATACAAGAATTGTGCTGGTAATGGTTTTTAAGCCTGCAACTTCCATTGCGCCCGCACCCAGAACTAATTGACAACATCGAGAATTATAATGTCTTAACAGTTCGGCTAGTTGTCTTCCTATAGTTCCAGACAAGGCAACCAATTCACTACCAGTTCTAAAAGTAAATCATGAGTTATATTATGCAAAGCTTATAAACAACGCTTTGTAATTTAGCTTTACCTGCAATACTCATGTATCATCTGTATAAGCATCAGAGCAGTTCCAACAACAGCAAATTTTTCATCGCCAACCATGATAAAATTCTCCACGCTCTCATTCTTTATACCATCCTCGCACGTGGGTATTTTAAGCGGAAAACAATTTTTCTCGTATACATATGTTACTAATGATTGAAACTCTAATGGTACGTCAGCTTGTTTCCATCTTTCAGATTCCAATAGTAGTGTCAGTTTAGTTTTGCGTTCATTATGAAAGCGCTGTACAAATTTACTTGCTTGCGCCTGTAAAAAACATCATAAATTATATATTGGCAGAAGAGTCGCTTCATTTGACAACAAACAAGTAAATTTTAAACAATAATTGTACAATTAAATAATTAATAATTTAAATATTAATTGTACATAATTTGTACAAACTACTAGATAGTTACTTTAAATGCCGAACGTAACGCAGTACACTGTTTGCCGCAAAGTTTCTCGCAAGCGTATGTAAATTCTTCGACCATGTTGGCTAATTGGCAAACTTGAGCAGTCGTTGCTCTCTCACTCAACCAAGAACTCTTATCGTTCCATGTTTGATATTCTTTATCCTCTAACTTATTCTGTGAAATATCAGTAATTATCTTGTCTTTATCATTGTGGAATTTATCCTTCTCATTTGTCCCAGCTGAAAGTAGATTTCCCATTCGCTCATGGCAATAATCACATACAGAAGTAATCATGTCACTCAGTTTAGTGATCACTCGCGAATGCTCTTCTCGAGTCAATAATCGATCAGGAACTGATTCATCAAACGAACCGTCGCATAAACATCCCGCTGATAAATCCGCAGTATCTCTCATTACATCATGAACTGCCTAATAAGAGTATTTAATTATTTAATAATAAGATACACACACACACACACACACACACACACACAATATACATAGAATGCTCCATATTTACTGAATATTTCACAGAGACAATTTTTAAAAAAGTAAGTATAATTATCAAAACATTAATAGTTGGAATTGCTATTAAAACAGATAAAAAGATTTTGTATTTGTAGTCAAATTAAACAATTTTTGTATCAATGTTTAATTACTAAGACAATTTAATATTAAAAATTTGCAGTAAATAATATAAAGCAGAAAATAAAGAGGAATATATATGTATACATATATGTTTGTGTATGTATATATATATATATATATATATATATATATATAAGATGCTTTATTAAATTTTATACCTTAACTCGTAACAAAAGAAATGTGAAAGACTGTATAGTATTGTGGAGCAAAGTTAATCTTTCCGTCAATGAAAGACCACCGACTTCGAGAGCTGCCGCTTGTTGATCACTACAACAATCACTTGCTGCCAAAGCTTCTATCACCCGTTGCTTTGTTAAGGCTCTTATAGTGGTCACTGCTTCTTCTTTATATGTATCCACAAATTGAAAATGTTTCTGACGCAATAGACCAGAAATAATGGAGACCAGTTTATCCTGTGCGTTGAGGACATACAAATGATCTCACTAGGAAGAGATGTACGGAAATTTGTTTGTTACAGACTAGAGATACAATGTGATATCCTATAGTATATGTACTTACGCCATCTAAAACAATATTCTCGCCACTCAACGGTCTATTGAGATCTGCTGTTGCATATCTTTGAAATTCAGTTGATAGCATCTTGTCCACAAGCTTTTCCATTTCGGTTAATTGAGAACTTAAATGTCTTAAATAATATAAATAATATAATAATTGTAAATATTTCAATAACTTTTTTATCAATAAAAATCATAGACAAATCATAAAAATGATTTCTTCTTCTATTTTCTATTTACCTAAAGCTGTGTATTCCGTTCAGTTCCTGCAAGAGAATTTCTTGTGTCGTAGAAATAAGATCTAATGCCGCAACATAATCTGGCGTAGACAACAATAATTGTATCATAGGTTGACTTTGATGCACAGTTGCCATGAGTTTTAATTTTTCTTGAACCAATAATCTATTAGATCTGGCACGCTCTAACCTAAATAAAAAAAATAAATATTAAGTAAAAATATGTGAAATTAAATATATCATTGCATTCTTGTGGATTCCGAAATCAATAAAAATCGTTCGCGAGTATAAATGATACACAAATACTGCAAGTAATCCTGAACAAATTTCAAAATGTTATACATGTAATTGATTATTGTATACATAGGTAAATAAAAGAATATTTATCTGAGATAAATAAAATGCTTCATTATAATCTTTTAACAACAATTATAGATAAGAAAAATCATAAATTAGTCACTTTTATTTTCAATTTAACGCAAATGCAATATTCAATCTTATGCTTCAGCGCAGATGCAATAACAGTTAAGATAAATACATGGAAAGAATAATTTCGCTGAAGTATCTAAAAATTTAACTAGATACAGATTTAAAATTAATTTTGTTGGACCATCAAAATAATTATATAGGATACTTAGGCTGGTTGCTAGAATATCCAAACTTTTTGCAGCATTGCTCATCATGCTTAAATGTCCTTCATAATTATTTTAATAATCCCACAAAATTATTTTCAGATCTGCATTTAACTAAATTTTTATACTTAAGAAAAACTATTTTTTCCATGTATGTATTATCATTTATATTTTGCTTAATTTTTATATTTCTTTAAGAAATACTAATACATAGTGTATCTTTTAAATAAATGATTTATATCATGTAAACTTACCGTAAAATTTCTAAAGAATTCTTGACTAGATGTTTATCAACTTGATGAATATTTTTCCTAAGTGCTTTTAGAACTGTAATAGTTTGAGTGAGTTGTTCCATAAGCACATCATGAGATGTCATTGCATGGAAAAAGGCTTGAGATTTCGACGCGACTTGTTCTGCTATTCGAACTTCCACAACGTCCAGATAGTGACTGAGCTACAGCAACATAGAATTTAACGTTTTATAGAATTTAACAACAAATATTAAAACCTCAAAAATTAACTTTCATCTATATTTATATATCATATAATTATTTTTCTTACGTTTATAATCATACCTTCTCTTGCATTTGCTTTACGTGCATAACAATATTGCATTCTTCAGTTAAGAGGCCATCTTTTGCAAATGGAAACACAGCATTAAAATTATCTTTTTGTGAAAGATCTAAGTTTGGGACTAAGAAGATCTTTGGAATATTAGCTAAATCAAACTGCAACCGATCTGAAGCAGAAAAAAAACATGTTGCAGTTTTTAATGGAAAAATAATACTATGTTTTGTAATTAAAAAAATATTTTAAGAAAAATCAGTTGTAAGTTTACATGCCGCTGTCACTGTATTAATTAAAGCCTTATATAAAATTATTTAATATTAAAACTTAAAAGGCAAACAAAATATGCTTAATAGCCTATATTTGAATTTTTAATTAAATTTAAATGGATTTTAATTTAATAAATATAAATTAATAAATATAATCTTTTAATTGTTAAAGTATTTGTCCATAAAAAGTAAAACATGCCATACATGAAATAGAATTTAACTCTATTTTTTGCAAATTTTTTTATATTTATTTCAAGATATATTTCTACTACTAACTTTTATTCTTTAATATTTTTTATAATATAAATATTAGAAAACTTTACCATATGACTTCACTTTCTTAAGGTTAGGGAAATTTTGAAGCAATTCATTCGGAGTAGTTGGCCTATTAATGTTTGAATTCATACGTGAATGTTTCCGATATCTCTGAAAGGACAAATATAAAATATAGATTGTTATTAAAACATATTGTAAATGGTTAAGAATAATATTTATTAACGAATATGTTTTAGTACACAAATAATTACCCTTGCGATTTTTTTTAGATACATTTCAAAATGTTGCATTGTGACTTCAGGAAGGTATGGACTTTTTGGAATATCAACTTTCTCCACGAATCCATCTCCCCAGGTACGAGTTAGAAAGTTACTCTGTTTTCCTTTAAATGGATCATTTAGGACAGCAGGTAGATTTTGTGCGGCAGAATACACGGTCCATGATGAACCTGTCTCGGATAACTGGCCATTGCTTTTTCGTTGCTGTTGCATAACTGCGTGCTTCATGGCATGCGCTATATAATCCTTGTCAGAAACCCCTTCCACGGGAAGACTAGTGCATACCCCATTGTAACCATAGAGGCATACAAAGGATCCACCTTCTCTGGAACAATGTTGATCTCTCAAATGCCTGAAACAAATCATAAAATAATGCATCATATATTTGTAAAAACTATACTTATCAAAAGACAGCATGCGTCTTCTAAAGTGCTTCACTAGTTTTCTAAAGCATTTATATAATATTGAGAGTACATATAAATGCTTATGTCATTTTAAGGTATGTCTCCAAATTGTCAATAAATTATGAAAAAAGTCTTAAAATGAATGATGAACAAAATTGGACCCTTTGCAATCGACGTTAAGCAGATGGACCCACCTAACGAAGTCTTGAATTTGCTTGAATGTCTGATTAGCGCAATATTCGCACAACAAAACCGTAGGCACCGAATCTGATGCCCTCGCGAGTTTCGCCATTGCCTGTGTCACCTCAGCTCACCATTGCAGCGTCGACAGGCGCGTTTCGGAGCACAATTTCACCCGGAGTCCCTCGGTTCTCCGACTTTGAACGCACGGTCACTTAGCGATTACACGTCCCCGCTTACAAATACATACGTTTTACCATAAACATGTTGACCAACTCAAGAACGGAACAACCGGCATGGCGAAGGTTACTAACTACTATTTCGCACATGATCTCCATCGAATGAAATGTGATTATTTATAAATAGTGCGTGTCTAAAACGTGTCAGTATGTCATCTGCTTCAATGCAGCGCGCACATTTGATGATTCATCATTCACATTCGCAGCTCGAGTGGTTTTTCTAATTAACCACGCAAACATACATCACCAGCGATCACGCGCAGACTGAACTGAACTGATATGACTGGATGGCTGAATGGCCTGAAACAGGCTGTCAGGTGAATTTTATTCTTATTTAGATCCAGAGAGGGCGTATATATCAAAGAACTTGCCACCAATACTTTCCATCCTATGTTACTCCGATTTCCTTGCCTACAGGTCGTTGCAAAAGACACGAAACATTATTCAAAGTACTGAGCAGACAACACGGGTGACTGTTTGCTGACAGTTAGTCGACTTTTCCCAATCGGCGTAAAGTCGACTATGAAAAATCAACTATATGTTGACTTAACTTGAAAAGTCGTCTTACTGTCAACTTTTAGTCAACTGATAGTCAACTTGGAAAGTCAACTGTCAGTCGACTATTTTTKRGACATTCGTCRACTATTAGTCAAATATAAGTCGACATTCTGTTTTTTAAAAGTTGACTCTTGACTTCTCTAGTCAACTTATAGTCAACTTTCAGTCGACTTCGTGTTGTGTGGGAATACGATTGTATCCGTAATCAGTCCAAGCAATATCGAATTGGTATACAGTTTTCTTATCCAATGATTTTAATTAAATAAATTTCTTGCATCATTATAAATTAATATATATTATAATTTAATAATTGATAAATATTTAATCATTCGGTTTATTAATAATACAACTATTTAGTATTTACTAAATTCTAACCTCTGAGATTTAAATTATTGAAGGATTGAGAGATTATTTATGAAAAAAAAAAGATATTGCAAATATAATTATTTTTAATTATTTTACATCCAGTGAGATAAATATATATTTATATATTTCATATTTAAAAAATCATATCTCTGGTAAATATTATAGAGTCATTAAAATCAAATGTAGGACTTAAATTTTAATAAAAAGATAATATAATTAATAAAAAGATAACAATAAATTATGAAATACAAAAGAAATGGAAAAACTTATAATTTTGTCCTTTCACCTCTTTTCATCCTTTCTCTTGAATCCGTAATTTTTAATATTTAGATCATTCAAATAATTGATTTATTCTACTAAATTAATTTATTCTACTAAAAAAGCTAGACGAAATCATTTATTGATTATTTATCAGGAAAAAGGTAAGAGTCACTTACCTTTTTCTCAATTTTTAACCTTTCTATCTTTCTTTCTGAATATCTTTCCACATCGCCGTTAAAATTTCCGAAAAGATGAACTACTTTTAACTTTTCTAAATTGCGATCTAAAAATTTTAATTGAAAGAATTAAGACTCAAGTTACAAGAATTTAAAACAGAAAAATCTACAGAGATTTTCTGTGACTTAATGAATTAAGTATGATTTTAAGATATTACATAAATCAATGGCTGCGTTCAACAGAAAAAGCAGTTTAGTAAGCGCTTTCTGCTGATTGGATTATACTTTTAAATCTAAATTGAGATAGAGCTATTCCTCTAGATCTCTGCTGAATGCAGCCAGTCATAGAGTCGCATTATTGCCGCATACTTTAAAAACAACTTTGAGTTTTTAAAATTATATTAAAATTTTTAAACATAAAATCGAGGATACCATATAAATGTAATGAAAACTAAAATTTGTTATTTGCTTGCATTAAAAAATTTTTCTCTGTAAATTTTTTGTAGTCCTACAAATTTAAGATAGAAAATTGTATTGCTTTTATTACTATTTTAACAAAAAAACATTAAAACAGTATCTGACTTTTTTGTTTAATTTGATCTTTTTTAGCATATTAAAAAAGTAAGGGAAAAGTAACGAATCGTTACTTAAAAGATAATTATAACGAGTTACTTTTCAGATACAGTAACTAATAACTAGTAACGGTAATGAGTTGCTTTTTCGATTCGGTAACGACTAATGATAACGAGTTACTTTTAAAAAGTAATTTTCCCAACATACCCTGTACATACATATCAACATGATTATAAAACGTATCGCACTTGTTTTTTGTTTTGTTTTACAGCTTTTAAATTTTAATACATTCTAACAATTTTTAATAAAATTTAACAAATAAAAAAGCAAAAAAATATATAATATCAATTATTCAAATTAATCATTTATAAAATAAGATAAAAAAATGATCATCTCAGTTTATTCTATAATATTCGTAATACTTAAATTAAAAAGCAATTGCACAAGTTGTGCAATAGACTGTCACTTGCGTGACAAGTAAATGTGTTATAAATAAATGTGAACAACATTTTTGTATAAGCAGTTGTTGCAATTTTATTTTCTGTTACGGTGTTGCTATACGCAATCGCTTATACAATATTTATTGTATTTAGAAAATGTCAAATAGAATATCTTTTACACAAGCGATTTTTTGTTTTTTACAAAATTATTATTTTATAAAATTTTATTTTTATTTTTGTATTTCTTGATTCATTTTATCATTTTATCATGCTTTGTTACACTTTTTATATGCACAATACAACTATTCTAATTTGCGCTATCATTCTGAATATTGTTACTGCAATTTTATTATTTCATTTTTTATTTATTTTTATTATTTATTATTGCAAAATAAAATTGATAGACTCTTTTAAAAAGGAAAAAAATTAATTATTTTGTTGTTTTTATTCTATAATTTAAATTAATTTAATTAGATGGCACTATATAACACGTGTAAAATTGCAAAAAGATTCAATAGAAATATTTACAGTATCAAAAAAGATTTAACTTAACAAAGATGGGTAAATGGCAGTCTGAAAATTATATAAATATAATAAAATATTCTCTTTTTAAGTCGATAAAAATAATCATTGTAGATAAATATATAAACAACTGTCTCTGTGACAATTAATCGATTGGTCTTCATTTTTCTGATTGCTATCTCGTTTGGCAATAATTCAAAATTTCTATCGTAATTAAATGAAACAGATGTTATACAGCTGATTTACATAATAACGATATTTGGTTTTAGCGACCCGGATTATTATTATCGTTCTCATTTATTAACGCGGTAGAGGTGGTGGTGTCGGTATAATTTGGCCGAGTTGTGAAGTTTGCCTCGTCTGTTGCTGCTCCTGTTGCTGTTGCTGATGCTGACTCCGACGTACTTCATGAGCCAGTAATTTCTGGCGTTTTTCTTCCATTAGACGCTCACGGTGTTTATGAATATAATCGTACACATTTGGAAGTCCCATAATCACGCAGGCCGATAGTGCTGATCTGCATATATTCATATCTGTCGCCTCATACCTATGTTTAGAATTGTAGAAATAAATGTAAGGGGATTGCACGGAAAGAATGGTTTTAAAAAAATCTAAAATTTTAGCTGGCTACACAGATCAGAAAAGTAATTTTGTTGAACTATCAAAATAATTATGTAGAACGCTCAAACTAGTAGCTAGAATATCAAAATTTTTTGCGGCATTACTCATTGTTTTTAATGATCCAAAATTATTTTTAGATCTGTATCCAGCAAAATTTTAGATCCTTCAGCAAAATCATTCTTTCCGTGTGTGAATATGCTTGAAAAAATTGTAAGCTTGTTATTAAACTAAGATTTTTATATATTTTTTATATATTTATATTTATATATTACATCGCTGCTCATAAATATGTAATTATTTTTAGTTATATTATTTTTTTATAATTATTCTTTTATATGTAGATTTTATAACCCAATAATAATTAAAACACAAAGGTTTAATTACCACTCATTTGTTTTCTCATCGTAACATTCGACTTGGTATGTTGTAGTGACACCATTAAAACCGCCGATAGCAAAAATCATATCGTCGATGACTTCAATGGCGAAATTGCTACGCGGATTATACATATCGGGAATATGACTCCAGCTGTTTGTAGAAGGCTTGTATTTTTCCCCACTGCACATTCTCGATATTCCGTTAAAGCCTCCTTCATGAACAAAAATTGGGTTGGAAAAGTTATTTTTAAAGTTTCTTTTAAGTTACTTCTACAATTAGTGTAAATGTAATCGTAAGTGGAAATTGACCAATCACAATTGATTTTTCTACTCATATTCGATTGTGATTGTCAATTTCTTATGGCTACAACTTATGATTATGTTCCATGCTAATTGTAGAACATAAAAATAACTTAAAAGTAATTTTAAAAATAATTTTTTTCCTGAAAAATTATAATTTTCTCCTAATTAAAAAAATTAAAATGTAAAATATTACAATAATAAACAATTATGAGAGAACTGTATAATTAAAAAGTAAATTAAGCTTATATGTCGGACCCCCAAAAGAACTTTTTCATTTTGAGTTGTGAGTTTGAGCTTTATATGTGAGTACTGGCTGCCGCTAGTATCATTATATATAATTGAAAAACGTGTGACAAAGCCTAACGATTGATATATAATGAATAGCAAATCAATGTATCAAGAAATCTAATATCAGCGACAATGTCAACCATTCCGAAGGTTATTCGCATTTGTTCGAGTTCAAACTTGGCACTACAGTGGCACAGACTCGATTTGCGTTTGGAGAAAATACAATGATTGCACAATACAAAAAAGTTTTCTTCTGATAAATATTTTCTTTAAAAAGCAACTATATGTTTTCTTCACATCAATTAATTTATCTCATTATTTTGCGCATAATATATCTTATATCAAAATATGTATAAATATCAAAATAAAATATAAAATGTCTCATAAACTATTATATATATAAAATTTTAACTGATTTTTCTGATAATTTCACTTTAATATTTTTATATGTAGAATAACTAAAAGAATCATATTATGTAAAAAAATTATATAATTCTATTTAAAAAAATAGCAATAAATCCTTGAAATCTCAAAAATATGACCTTAAGAAAAATTTTTTGCTTATCATAGTATTTGACTCTTCAACAAATAACTTTTTTCCTTTGATATTTTGTCATATTATTAAAAATAACAGATATTCTAAATGCTCGGGTTAAAGGAAACTGTAAATTAAAATAGTTTTGCACAAGAAAGAATACTTTGGAATTAGTTTTCTCGTGTATATGTTACATGTTTAAGCATAAATAGCACAAATACCATAATCAAATTTCTTTTGTGTAATAAGTACGTGTCTTAATACCAATAACATAAACACAGCCGTGATAAGATATGCATGACACACCGCTCCTACGTGACCTCATTGCTGTTATCATTGTCCATTGGTTGGTGCTTGGATCATATACTTCGGCCGTATTCATACAGTCATGTCCATCAAAACCGCCGGTAATGTATATCTTATCTATAGCGCATATGGAAAATAAACATTATAATGTTTTTTATATAATATAATAAAGGATAATAAATTTGCAAGCATTTAAAATTAAAGGGTGTTTCTTTTATTCTACATATCCTGATATCTTTATTATTTTTGATGGTATGAAAAATGTGTCAAAACAAATTTGGTTCAAATTTAAGAATATTATGATTCATGTTTTATGTTTTTTTCTCTCAAGGTCATTTTTTCCGAGTTTTGAATATTATCGCCATTTTTTTTGCATATTAACATCTATTTTTTATGATGCAGCGTAGTGTACATCAAGACGAATTCAACGACTTATGGCACTCTATGATCTTTAAATGACTTTCGAATGAAAAAAATCACGCTAGTTTAAAGGCAATCAAAAATTTAATAATTTTTGTTTTCTATAAGTAAAAAATTCATTTATTCTACAATATATCAATATAATATTGATAAAGATTCTTTTAATTACATGTTATTAAGTTACGAATCAACATTCACAAACCATGGACAAATAATATACTCTCTCCCTTTCGCACATCGTCTCTTCAAAAACTCTTTTAACTTTAAAATAAATCCTCAAGAAAAATAATCCATGTATCCAATACAGGTAAATGAACATAATATTATTGGTGTACCGAAAATCCCAAATGAATCAGACAAATACAACGGAATGTCTATGATTGGTGTGACATTATGAAAAATCAAAATATTGGCCCATATTTCATCAAAAGCACATTAAATGGAGAAAAATATCTTTAATTCTTAAGAAATAAATTACAATTACTCCTTCATAATGTATTCTTACATTACCGAGGAAGGATGGTTTCAATGATGGATGTTCAACCCATTATGCGAGAAACGTACAGAATGTTCTGAACGAAAACGTTGAATAGGTCGTTGGCTTTCCACATTGGATAGGTCGAGGATCAAGAATTTGTTGGCCAGCAAGATCATTAGATCTTACGCCACTTGATTATTTCTTATAAAAATATATAAGAAAATCAAGTTTACAATGAAGTTCCTACCACACCAGTAAACAGGAAAGAATTGTACATGCTTGTATTATATAATATTCCTTCGGCGATGATTGACCGGGCAAGCAAAAGTTTTATACCGTGCCCGAAAATGTCTTGAAATCGATGGACAACATTTTGAACATTTATTGTAGAATAAATAAATTTATTACTTACAAAAAATCAGAATTATTGAATTTTTTGATCGCCTTTAAACTAGCGTGATTTTTTTATTCAAAGTCATTTAAAGGTCATAGTGTCATAGATTGTTGAATTCGTCTTGATGTGCTACAATGCTGCATAAAAATAGATGTTAATATGCAAAAAAATGGCGATGACCTTCAGAATTCGAAAAAAATGAGAGAAAAAATATAAATCATAATACTCCTATAGCTTTGAATCAAACTAATTTATCCTGATATATTTTTTTGTACCAGCAAAAATAACGAAAATATTAGGATGTATAGAATAAAAGAAATATCTTGTATGTATATTCTCTATTATAAAATATTGCATTTTATTATAATATATATTTTCTCTTTTAATGTATATTTAAAAATTACTTATATCAATGTTTATTTTGTTTTTACATAAGAATTATTATGTTATTAAAAAATTATTTCATAAGATATTTATTTTTATCATATTTATCTTATAAAACACTTCAAAAAGTACTTTTATTTTTAGTACTAACTGCAACATAATCAATTTCTTTATTATGTATGGATACTTTTTTGAAGTTTTTTGTAATATAAATATTACAAGGTATCTGAATCTACTTGCATAGGTAAAATTAACATATCAGAATATGCTTATTAAAATATTACCATTTAATGTTGTTGCACTCGCGTCAGATCTCTGCACGTTCATTGACGCAATAAGGGACCATTGATTTGTTTTGTAATTATAGCGTTCCGCTGTTTTTTGCCGATGATATCCATCATATCCTCCCATTGCGTAAACCAGATTGTTTAAAACTGCTACGCTAACATAACATCTGCGACAAATGAAAAGATTCTGATGCGAGCTTTCATTGCTAGTGATCATCAAGGAGCTAGTCACTAAACTTTGGTTTACATTTATGCAATGTTTGCATGCAATTTTCTTTTTTATGTTTTTTTCATATAATTTTCTTTAGTCTATTGTACATATCTTATTATTGTGACTACATAGCTACATTACTACATAATTAGAAAATGTTTATTTAAAGATAACGTATACCTTGTATTTTAATATTATTTTTTAACTATCCTTATTATAAATAAATAAAGAATAAAATTGAAATTATCCAAATCAGGACTAGTGACTAGCCCCTTTGAAATATATTCGACCTTCTAGCGTTCATGGGAGCAACCTCTCGCCACACCTTGGTCACCGCATTAAAGCAACGACAGCTGTTGAAATAATCGACACCGTCAAATCCTCCAATGACATAGATATCAAAACCAACTACTGCAAGTCCATGATAGGCTCGCGGACCAGCCGGATCTGTTTCCTCGATCTAAAAGACTCAACATTTTACACAAATAAATTATTAAAACTTGATTAAAATAAAATAGACTTTTTTTCAATTATAGTACGGCGCGCGAGATGTAATGTAATGTTTTTAATAAAATGAACGTAGACAACTGTCCTCTTACTTTATTCAGAGCAAGTCGTACAAGGATGTATTCCCAGTAAATGAAAATGGATTGAAATGAATTGAAAATTTTAATCCATTTTAATTTATTTGAACAAAATATAGATTGAAAAAATAGCATTCATTTCAATCCTATGTCATGGATTAAAATGAATTGTATGATCCGAGTAACTTTTTTTGGATTTAAAAAGTAGAAATCATTTTGTTTTAATCCCGCGTGATAAATTAAAATAAATTAATGGTCTACATATATTTTTTGAATTGAAAAGAATAAGAATCACTTTGTTTTTATCCCTTTATATGGATTAAAATGGATTTTAAAAAATTCGGAAACTTTAATTGGGTAGAAATGGATTCAAAAGATCAGAATTTCGATTTGATATGAACAAAATGAATCCATTTCAATCCATTTTCGTTTGCTGGGTTCGCTAAAGACGGCCAGGAACTGAATCGTTTTAGATTGAAAAGGATCTTTGGTATTTCATAAAATAATAACTAATAGCGCAACGTGTTCCGATATAAAAAATACTGGCGCAGATTTTAGAAAGAAGGAAAGAATATAAAGATACTCGATACTTTGGACAATGATCTATTTGAATAAGATTAACAACTAAGTGAATCAGAATTTTAGAAAAAAATCTTAGATAAGAAATGATAAATGAATCATTGATGATAAGGATCTATTAGTTTAGGTACTGTTTGTAAAAAAAGCTGTTTGTAATAATTTTAAGAAATGTATAGCGGCACGTAATAGCGATCAAAAATAATGAAGAATTATTCCAATTGTTTAATTTTTGTTTAGATAGAATAGCAATTGGAATAACAATTGATATGTTCACTTTTATTTTTTCAATTTTTACTTATTTTTCTATTGTTGTGTACAAACGAAAAAAAACCTAATATTGCAATATCAATATCCAAGATTAAAAGATAATAATCTTACTATATCAATCAAGGCTTATTGAAATCGCAAAATTTAAAAATCTATAAAGTATTTAATACTACCGGAATCCATCGATCTGCTCTTGTATCATATGTTTCAATATAATTTGTTGGAGAGCCACCGCTCCAGCCACCAATAGCGAACAAAATCTCATGCGGGACTCTGGGTCGCGCAATTTCTGGTGTTGGCACTTCTCCATCTTTTTGGGTAATCATCTCTAAATCATACAAGAATTTCAGAGTTTCGATAATAATGGGCCTGCATGCATCATTGCCTATGACATAAGGATGATCCTTGACATTTTCTAGAAAAAACTGTGTGTCTAAGAGACCGAGTCTGATATTCTTCATTAAATCAACGATATAATCTTTTCTAGATTCTGGATCGTGATTTATCCATCTCAGAACTAGCTCCCAAACTGTCTGTTCGCTTTTAACATTTAATTCATCGGCACCCACTAATGGTTTCAATTCTTCAATAGGTAAATGTAAAATTTCTTCACTTCTTTGTGATACCTAATATAAATAAAAGAAATGAGAGATTAGATTGTGAAGGAACGATATGTATAAGTGAATTATTATGCTAACCTCGACAAAGTGCCCTACAATAAAACGATAAGCGTCATTTTCTAGCTTCTTGCAAAAATGTTGACGGGCAAATCTCATCACCCCGATACAATTTTCCGGTGCTAAATTATCTCTCAAATAGTCGCAGCATAGATCAAGCACACCTACAATGCTTAAATAATCCGCAGTAGTCAGCAATTCACATACATTTTCTTGATTCACATCAATGGATCGTAAATATGCGTATTCTAGCAGGAGGTTCATCATTGGACTTGTCACACCTGGTAGAAGGACATCAGTTTTTTCACGAGAATGCAATGTTGTTGTAAATAATGTCCTGTAAAATTAATTAGTTAATAAAGAGTGTGACAGCCAACGTGTACATTTATTATGTAATTTATTAATAACTTTATTATAAAAAAAATGTTATAACAAATTTGATGTTATAACAAATTATTAAAATATTATTATTTTTTATTATAAAAAATAATTATTATTTTACTATTATTAATTAATCATTTTGTCGATTAAACCTGAAATAAGAACTGCATGCCGAAAGTATAGCTCGATGAATTGGGAAGATACTACCATCTTCTAATCTTAATATTGCATCGCAAAGCAGATTATTCTGTCGGAAATCATAGAGCGATTGCATCGCTTGTGTGCTCATACAACGGCCACCGCTTTCAGCTATCAGACGTTGGTTATTTGTATTATATTTTTCGTTTTTTTTGTTACTGGTAGTTGGCTCTGCATCCATATCAAAATTTGAATAAATGAAAAGTATAGTTCCCGCAACAATATGATATATGATGATTCACAACATTTAAATAGTTTAATTAAGTTAGTTGATTTCTTCAAAAGACACCTACAAAAAAACAGCTAATAAATATTAAATCTAAGATACACTGCAATATTGCAAAAAACTAAAAAAGACTATGCAGAAATTTCATAATTAACATTAAAATTATTTTATTTATAATTTAAAATCAATCTAATGTTAAATTATAATAAAATAATACAAAAAGCTATATAATTCAATAAATAAATTATCAATAAATTATTAATTGGTTAAGTATATACATATTATAAATGCAAATTTTATTTGGGAATTTATCTATGTTACATATCGCTAGATTTTAAAAATTGTATATTCTATATTTATATTTAGCTTATATTTACCTAGTAAGAATAATTGTTTCCTGAAAATTTAAAGCAATCGCGCGGGAGGTTAACAAATCGTAATCTTGATGCAGATGACTACAATTTACAACTTGATAATTTTTTAATTTGGAATAAAAAACGTAATTACAATAAAGTCCTGTCCGCGATCAATTGCTGAGAACAATTAGCAATAGTTGAAATGTGCTGCCGTGTGTGTTCATATGTGCTGGGAATTTAGAATGTGTCAAAATTTTGACACGTGGGCGGGGGAGGATTGAAGGCTGATTCGTAGACTGAAGAAATGCAGAAAAGTGTGAAGGGGGAATGAAATTAGTGGGGGATTGTAAGAGGAATACAAATTATTTTGTATGATTTTAAAAGCGAATAAATGTCGCGTCTGGCTATGACATGTGGTCTTACATGTCCGCCAATCAATCAAAGACTACTGCTTGACAAAAGAGATCCTTCTATTCCTGCTTCATAGCGAGCTTGGTACAAGTATTAATTGTTAACTCATTTTAAGGATATAAATCAATAGAAATTATAAGAATTTATAAAGCATGTCAGTCTTGATGTATCAATTAAATCAAGCAGCTATAATAAAACAACAGAAAGAGGATTAAAACATATTTTCCATTATAAATTTCATTATAATCCAGTATTTAGGTCCGGTATCTAGATCAAATATATAATATATGTGCGTTAAAATTTATAGTTCTCTGTTTACTCAATTACTTTATTTGTTAAATTGAAGATATATATTTTTTCCTAATAAGTTTGTAATTTTAATCCAATCTAACTTCATATCTCTTAACATAAGAATATTCCTCAGTTAAATTACTCATCCATTTTGTGTGTGTGTATGTGTGTGTGTAATTAATTAAATTAATTATTAGAGAAAGATCTGTTTAAATGAATATTATATTCCCCTTTTTACACCATATTGCATTAAAAATACACATCGCGTGTTAAAGACTTCGTCTGCATTGTGACATCAAGTATTATCCAGATTTGAAACACCAAGTACATGTTGCAAATTACAAGTACACGTGTTTATCGTGGCCATCTTAACGTTACTACAATCCTTTTTTTCCTCAACATGTTCGTTCTCCTCAATTCTTTCGTCGTTTTTCGATTTTCTTTTTCTCTCTTCCCAACTCTCGGATGTATTCTTTTGCTTCAAAATGTCGTGCTTGCAACTCGATCGTTTACAATTATGGACTAAGCAAGCGCTGTGTATATTATCTGACATTAACCTGCTGATCGGCAACATAGATCCAACGGAACATGACGGAGTAATAAAACCGTTATTTCTCGAAATACCATCGAAGAACACATTCCACCTACTGATGAAGGATTCATATCCTTTCGCCGTACGATTTTTCTGCATCGATGTTTTTGACACAATATCCTCCACTTTCGGTACCTCATTTGGTTGTTCACCGAATAACCGGAATGTCCATGTGACTACAGCAAAAGTAGCCGCATTCGTCGGAAACGCTCGAAGGACCGTCGAATTTAAGCCCCGATACAAACAGCTATAGCCTTCGGCGCGTATAGATTTCTTGAGGCAATCCAAAGCCCCTGAGTAACGATTGTTGCTTTCCGCTTGTATGCGCGACTTGATGACATCAATGGGATAAGAAATCACCCAAGAAGCTGTACCAGCGAGTCCCCCGGCCAGCAGCATGTGAGGCGTCGAAATCGGTTTCTTCGAGGACGTCTTAGTCAGCATCTCATAGGTCACGAAGTACACACCGTAACTGGGTCCTTCCCTGAGGAATGTAATACCTAGACCCTTAAAGATGCCACGATAACCTTCCTGCCTATAGATGTTCCTCAAGCACTGCATTGGTCCTTGAAAGTTACCTTGGCCCATGGATTGCAATTGCAGACGTGTTTTTGCTAACTCAATTGGACTTGAAACAGGAGTTTGAGCAAGCCCGGCAAATGCACCAGCCAAAAAATACGATGACAATCGATCAGGTTCGGACAGGTTCCGCTGAATATGTCCGTAAACACCGAAGACGATGGCGTTCACTACAGCCACCCCTGCGATTGGCGAAGTCATTCCTCTATAAAGGCCACTCACCTATACAAAAATGTGTAAATAGCGATATCAATAGATTTTATCAGTAAATGTGAAAGCAACTAAACTTTGAGTCCAGTTTTTTAAATATAATTTTATAACTGTTTTCATAAATACCGATTCTTTCGCAAGTATGGTGCGCAAACAATCCCAAGTGCCTCGATATTTTGGATTGCGGCAATCTTGAGTTTGCATATGGACTTTGACTGTATCCAAAGGATATCCCACCATAATACCGGCACATCCTAAAATTTATAAAATTTTATTCTATACTGTAATAATA
>JANQDE010000049.1:1261829-1361065 GCA_037157785.1 Cephalotes varians | reverse complement strand
TGTGTGTGTGTGTGTGTGTGTGTGTGTGTGTGTGTACTATATTTTAGCGGACAACCTATTCCAAGAGTGGAATACACGCCTGAAGAAATAGCTACATGGGGCGTAGTCTTCAAAAACTTGACAAAACTTTATCCAAAGTACGCATGCAGAGAGCATAATCATGTTTTTCCACTGCTTATTGAAAATTGCGGCTACCGAGAAGATAACATACCCCAATTGGAAGATATATCCAACTTTTTAAAAGGTAACATTAACATTTCTATAGATACAGAAGAAAAAGTTTTAGAGTTAATTTAATAAAATTACATCAATGTCAGGTAGCATAAATTGAGTTTTAAGCAATCAATACTCTTTTCTTTTATCTGTGTTATAGAAAAAACATGTCGCTAATTAGTTGATGATGCAATTTAATGATACAATTTAGTCTTTGTAATTATATTCTTTCTACTTTTTAATCAATTTTTCAGATTCTACCGGCTTTACACTTCGCCCAGTAGCAGGACTATTGTCCTCACGTGATTTTCTGGCTGGATTAGCCTTTAGAGTGTTTCACAGCACGCAATACATACGACACAGCAGTAAACCGCTTTACACGCCGGAACCGGACGTGTGCCATGAGATTTTGGGTCATGCGCCACTCTTCGCTGATCCATCTTTTGCACAGTTTTCACAAGTTATCGGTTTGGCATCCCTTGGTGCTCCGGACGAATATATAGAAAAACTTGCAACGGTATCATAAAATATCTTTTTTAAATTTAAAAAATCTAATATTATAAGCGCCACAGAATTATAAAATATATCATATAATCATGATAAGTTGAATGTGTGATAAAGATATTCTAAAAATCTAAAAATTAAAAACTAACTATTGTTAATTTAATTTTTAATAATATCAAAACTCGTTAACAATAAGAAATAAAAACAAAAAGATTCTATTACTTAAAAAAAAAAAAATACATAGCATTGAATTAATTTTATTCATAAGTATAACTTATTTTTATAGTGTTTCTGGTTTACGGTTGAATACGGAATATGTCGACAAAATGGAGAATTAAAAGCATACGGTGCTGGTCTACTCTCATCTTTTGGCGAATTGGAATATTGTTTGAGCGACAAGCCAGAGTTTCGAGCTTTTGATCCACCGAAGACTGCTTTGCAAAAATACCCGATAACGGAATATCAACCAATATACTATGTTGCCGAAGACTTCGAAGATGCGAAAGAAAAGATGACGTAAGTACAGAAAAAATAAATAAATATGTCGAACGGATTCGTTCTTATCACCTCAGGTCAACGCTTGTTTTCTTCATATTGTACGCATATAATACATATTGGAAATTGTATTTGATACGAAGATATAACATACTCTTTATACACAAAATATGACGCGCTTCACGCATGAAATACATTATATCTTTATTTGTTTGTAGTTAAGTTAAGTTTGTAGTTTAGTTTGCAAATTCACAATTTCTGTAACAGTACCAAATAAATAAATGCAAAAGGAATTGTTAAATAAAAAAAAATGATGAATTTTTTAATTTTAGAAAATTTGCTCAAAGCATACCGAGGAAATTCGGAGTGAGATACGATCCTTATACGCAAAGTATCAGCATTATTGACAGCAAACAACAAGTGGAAACTCTTGTAAATAACGTGAATCAGGAAGTACAAATTTTGATGGACGCGTTAAGAAAATTGCAACATTAGAATTAATTTTATTCTATTCTGTCATATTTTTACATAATGTATTTAAAAATAATATCACAATTTATATGATATTATTTTACAACTTTTAATAAAATATTATTGTACTATTATGTTACAAAAATAATGAATGATTTTATAACATTAACGTAATACGCAAATAAAGAAATTTTAGAACATTAATACGTAATTTTAATTTTAATTTTATAACAGTAATACATAAATAAAGAAAAATATTATTTTATAGAATTAAAAATATATTTAAAATATACATAAAAAATATTATTAAACATCATGATCCAACTTTAATTGTATTTGACGCTACTTTACTTATTTGTGTTCACATAATGATTCAGTTTAACTTATTATTATTTAAAATATCATTTTATATATTAAGAAATTTTATTATACAGTAATATACTCAGAAATTCTTATTGCCATGTGACTTTCTTTTATACATAAAAGAATAATTGTTGTAAAAAAAGAAATTGAAAAGGTCTTTCTCTCTCTGCTATGTTTTTTAATTTTAATTAAATAAATATTGTACGTCATATATACCTGTATCATTTTTGTTAAAATGTAATAAACTTTGTTATTTTTATCTATAACTATGAGTTATCAACAAAAGTTAAAAAAATTATCGAACATTAGGAACAATAAAAACTTGTAGACACTTTTTAAATTCTCAAAAATTACTTATTTAATGTACATTTATTTCAAATTTGATTATATGAAATTGTTAACTATACATACGTATAAATAATTTTTGCCAAAAATTATTTTTATCAATCTATAATAATTTTGTATTTTATGTATTCTATGCAATCGTTTAAAAAATATTGTCATCACATCAATTTGAACGTATGTCACATCGTAATTTGATTGATCTTATGTTTTTTATTTTATATTGGCAATATATTGACGACATTTCTATCAGCAACAATTATGAAACGTTATAGCAATCTAACATATATCTACATTATAATACAGATATGTAAGAAAATGATTATACATATACATTATACATGTACATTATACTTTTTCGCCACCGCATACATATACAAATATATAAATATACCCTGTTTCGGAAAATGTGGAGGTTGGTCCCTTCTCCGTTGACTTTGACATTTATTAGAAAAATAAATCGAAATAAATATATATAAACGTGTATCTTTTTGATCATAGCTCTCTTGTTTGTTGCTATAAAAACTTTACATTTTATTAAAATAATCAAATTATTTTTGAAAAATTAACAAAATTTACATAAAAATTTTACATTAAATATAATATACTTTTACTTTCTTAGCAATACGCTCTTCTCTGTTTAGTAAATGCGTAGATTCAGTACTCTCAAATATTATCGAGAATATTTGTTATTTAATTCATAATTTTATACAATAGACACGCATAACATAGTAATTCTTAAATATTTAATTATTTTATCTTTTTCCAAAGTAATTCTGTAATTTGAGAATCTATTTCTTTTTTACAAAGATATAAATTATATTCTTAATATGGAAAAGAGCAAAATAGAGCAAAATGTAAGAATTATTAATTGTACAAAAAAAATATTAGTACAAAATGTTGTAATTTAGAAAAATTACCAAATTTAAAAAAAAATTATGTTTTAAATAAAAATTATATTATATTATAAAATTATATTATATTATAAAATTTACCTCTTTTAAAAATCATTTTATAATAATACTTGTAATTAATTTTTATAAATTTTGATTTTATGTACTATATTGTACATATTTTGTGGCACAATAATACTTTGCTTTACATTGTCTCAGTTTAAGAGTTTCTTATATATAATAGAATTAAAACATAATCTATTATATAGAACTCTTTATAATTACAGATCGTTGCACGAGAAAAAGATAAAGATACAATTATAAATGTACAACAATCTTAGAATGGCAAACAGTCATATGTTAAAAATTGTAGGCTATTGTACTAAAATATTCAAGTTCTGTTATATTTTACGCAATATCTGCCACTATCACACAAATATGCTTATTTTAACTTCTTAGAATATTTTTTACATTTATAACAACAATTTTTACAAAAATTGCAATTTTCTCTAGGAAAAAAAGAAAAAATATTACAATATATATGTATATTTGTATTTGACATTAGATATTATTTGCTGAATTCTTTATGACAATGAATAAATAAAACAGACTTTTTTTGAAAGATTTTTAAAAGAAAATTTTAAAGAATTCTAAAATTTAAAATTAGAAATTTTTTGCTCACTTGAATACAGTTAGAATATCAAAAATAAAAAATCTTTTTAATTTTGCGATGATCTTTGTTGTTGATTTGAGGATGCCTCCATGTTGCTATAGATCATCTCGGCCTGCTGTGGACAGATTTGAAAGGGCACGAGATCGGAATTGCTACCTTCTTGCCCCTGTTGTTGTTGTTGTTGCTGTTGCTGGTGTTGCAATTGCGAATGTTGTTGTTGTTGTTGTTGGCTTTGAATTATAGCGTTCACATTGCCATGCGTCGAGCCTGGCGTTGGATTTACTTGTAAGGAATGCGAAAATAATTCTGTAGGCACTGGAACGGTAATTGGTATGGGAAGCACATTCACGCCTTGTACGCTATTAGATGTGGGTAACTGCACATTATTATTGGTACTACACCGATTTGCTTGTTGACACGAATTCGATGGGTTATACGGTATACCAGCCTGAAATATCAATCAAGCTTTTTATGTCTCTTTAAGCAGATACTAAACAACTCTAATTTTAACAAATTTAGCAGCTAATTTAGCAGATAAAAAATTTAGAAAGCAATATGTAAAAAGCATATAGATAAATAGATAGATATATGTCACAAACAAAAATAATAAATTATCTAAAAATTAAAATTAGATACTTTATCGCATAATTTCTTATTTAATAAATATATTTAAAAGATACAAACATTCAATAATGGCGTAAGAATCCCGTATCGAGCAATAAACAATTGTTCTGAGACCCTTCTTAATTCTTCCTGCTGATGAACAATCAACTGTTGTAACTCTTCATGCTTGCGTTGTAATTCATCCTGTATTTGATTTTGTGCAGGAGTCATTACTATACCCTGCTGATGTAATATCTGAAAAGATACCAAGAATACAATAAAATAAAATTTTTTATAAATATAATTGACTGTTTTTGTAAGTGATGTTAAAGTATTGCGTATATAAAAAAATCAAATTTTATAATTAAATTTATGTAATTTTTTAAATTTTACTCTATATATATATATAATTAAACAAATTTTTTAAAAATATATGATACATATGCATGGATTTAAAAAATTTTCTAATTTTTAAAAAATTAATCAAAACGTGATTGTGTAACAAAATTGTACTTCAAATGCGATCAGAAAATTGTATGTTTCATATAATTGTGCAATAAAATAAATATAAATATGCAATTAATATGTGATAATATTGCCAATTATCTATTTCTTTACCTCATGAGTAGGTACAGTTGACAGAATTGGAGCAGCAGGCGTTGCAAATCCGGTTGTAACGACCGATTGCAGATTAACCGTTGCATATTGCGCGGGATCCATAAAATTAATACACGATTGATTAACATCGAGTTGATGTTGTTGCGACTGTTGCTGTGGTTGTTGCTGCTGCTGTTGCGTTTGTTGCCTGCTGTCAACTGGTGCTATCGGCTTTGACACAACAGAACTGCTTGCAGAAGCTGCATTCGATCTTGATCCATGCGTTATTTGCGATTGTGGTGAACTTCGTAACGAGACAGATATTGAGGACGTATTGGAATCATCACCGCGATGTTGAAGATTGGAAGCGACTGTCATTGACTTCGATGTTCTCGACGATTTGTTTGACCATTGCGTCAACGGTGTTTGACAAGATGCCATTATCTATGTATTGTGTAAAAATATGAATCAAATATAAATATTAAGCCTAATCCTTCCAGCATTTTTTCCGCAACTTAATTCCTCCAACCAGGGTCTTTTATTTTCAGTGCTTTTTTCACCATGTTAATAGCTTTGAAAAAATTCACAAAAATTTTTATAATCTCTTTATACTTTCGACTAAAAATCAATGTAAAGAAAATTTGGAAATTATTTGTTTAAATATGTTTTATAACAATCATTTGTTGAGAACGTTCACGACCGTTATAAATAGGGGGAATCACGAATGATCTTGGTTGAAAGGATTAGGGTTAATTTTCTTCTTTCTGTTTCTCTCTTTTTTAAAAATTTTGTTTTTTAATATTTAATATTTATTTTACATTATATATTTCAAGATAAATATACTTGATTTTTTTAATTTAAAAACTTGTGAAAAAAATATAATTAATGCGTATTGAGTATATATAGTAACATCTGCTTTCTTCTTTATTATATATTTTTTAAGTCTTAAATATTATTTTTGCTTCTCTATTGCATTATTTAATTTTATTTGATAAATATTTTATCAACAATATCCTTTACCATCAATAAAAGTGCAACAAAAATTACCCAGTTTACCCAATATTAAAGAATACCATGTTTATACACATGCATTTATTTGATTCCGATTATGAATATAGCAATAGTCAATAAAATTCTACAATCGCGTGTCGTCTATTTTCTTACTTGTTTTACAGGCAGTAAAACATCCTGATTTTGCATTTTGTCGTAACTTCCCGATTCCGCGCGCAATTCCTTCATTACGTCGACATAACTGATCACATAATGCGTGCACACGATAAATTCAGGTTTCGAATTCCATTGATTGTAGGTGATGTAAAATCTAGTCTGCAACCAAATCCATTGCTGGCCTTTCGTGAGGAATCTATAGTAACAAGACGTTCCCTCGCCTTTCTGCATCACTACAAGATGACACGATTATAATAATCAACTGCAGTTGTTTATATTTTTTGAATACTCACATGATTCATGGCACGTAACTACATTGTCTAGATCGTCAACGTGATAGTAATCGTAACCAGAAGTGCCTAAAACTTCAAAAGGCAGATATCCAATAATAGGTGGAGCTCTGTGATCTAAGAATAGAAATTTCCACTCGAGACTGTGGCGAGATGTGAATTCTGACTTCATACTGTCCGTTACAGATAATTCTCGGATAAGTTGAGGAGTTTGCAAACGTCCCGTACCCACGAAGACCAATCTGCAAAATTAAACAGTGAATAAAACTGCGATGCGATTTCACTTTTATACTTTTTATACGATTAGAGACAATACTTGTTATCTGATCCGCTGGTATTACTAAGTTTCTGACTTGATAATAGATTGTCAACATCGTTATCCATAGCAGAACCTGTAACAACACAATATGATTTGATAAAAACTTGACTTTAAATATAAAATAATTTAATAATCTAGTTTTCAGCATATAAACTACTTAGCAAATTTAAAAGTTTTAAGATATTTTACTCACGAAAATATCCAATAAACTGTACAAGTTCATAAATCGATTCTTCCCGAAAATCGAGTCCGCCCCTTTTGATGTGACACGTAAAAGAAATTTGATCTTCTGTCAAAATAAAATAAGTTTTTAATAAAAGTATTTAATAAAAAAATAATAAAAAAGTATTTAATAAAAATTAGAAAGTATTTAATAAAAATCACATAAATCTCTTAATTTCTAATAATTATTATATAAAAAAAAATACCTTTTTTCATACTGTGTCTATCTCGTGTACTTCCAGGATTCAGTAAAACATTGTATAAATGCGGCTGATCCTCTTGATATGTTATATCATAAATAGTCGTGTTCTCCAATTCGTTCGGAAGATATCCAAGTAAAGACGTAACACTTTCGGACACATAATAAATATGTCCGTTTGAAGAGAAAACCATTATAAATCCGTCCAACGCCTATTTATATAAACGTGTATTAATAAATATAATACTACAGAGTTCTTAGTCTAATCTTATGATTTTGTATGTAATTTTACCTCTAATATAAGATGAGTGAATTCTTCGTTAGAAAGAAAAGACGGTTTCCAGTCTTCTTGAATCTCATGGACTCTTGACCTAACTGCTATTTCTGAAAATAAACAGCTATATTATAATTCCAAAAATTGTTTAAAAGTTTATCAAACGGTGATATCAAAAACAAAATTAATCCGTTTATTAACTCATTTACTAGAGTTGATTAACTCTTAACGATTTTAATTAAAAATATTTAAAAAGACATTTTGGTTTATATAAAATAAAACGTTGTGAAGAATCTTGCACCCACCATTGTGATTCTTTAAAAATAGAATTGTCGACTTCAGCACCGTGGATTTATCCATTTTTCGCGTATTGGCACTAACCATACTACCGAGCTCGTTCACAAGCATGTTAAATTGATCTCTGCGTTTCTTTTCGCTGAGATTACGCGATTTTCTGAAAGGTAAACATTTATACGCTTAATGTTTATTGCAACAAACATATTAAATAAATTGTAAGAATTTTAAATGTGTTACCGTTTTGTATCATCTTTGTCATCGATATCATCGTCCATGATGTCGTTGAAGGCAAAACGTGTTCTTTAGTTTAACTAGCGAAACTTCTTGAAGAAATTAATGCAATAATTAGCTTCTTATGTTGATCGTATTACTGCTTCTACAGAGAGAAAAAAATTGACTGAGATGTGTTTATGCAAAGATAGGTAATATTAGTTAAATTTCACTAATTGATTTTAAGTTGCATAATATATTATACTCAAAAATTATACTGATTCATGATAATGATAATAATTTTAACTATGAACAATATTTTATATTTTAATAAATTAACAAACAAGCAACATTATGGACATATGTAATAAAACAAAAGAAATATAAAAATTTTTTTTAAAAATAAAATTATACACATCAAAACTATTCATTATGCTATGAAAAATATTTTATCTGCTTATATGTATAAAATGCTTATATGTAAAATAGTTTGTGCAACTCATATGTATCTAAATTATATTTTAAAAAACAGTAAAACAAAGTTCTCGCAAGTGAAACATGACTTTAAACAATAATTATAATTATTAGTATTAAATAATAATATAAATATCTTTTTTGTACTATTTTTGTATAAATTTTTTTATTATATTATTTATCAATATAAATGTTTAAACATAAATTTCTAATAAATTATATAATATAATAAATTATATAACATTAAAAATAAAATTGTATAATAAAATAATCTTAAAAAAAATTACATCAAATTGTCAACATTGTTCCAATTGTAAATAATTACTTGCTTTAAATTACATAAAAAATTATAAAATTGCAGTACACAAAAATCATATTAAATATATTAATATAATTAATATTACAACATAATTTATTAATTAAAAAGTTGTAATAATTTGGTATAATGTATATATTACGGGAAATTCGATAATTGAGAATAATGGCCGGTCAATATCATAATTACCAATTTGTTCAATCAAAATAATCAATAGAAAAGAATTAATCAAATTACATATGCGTATTTATGCAATAATCTTATTTGAATTGATTTTTCCTGGTCTTATTAAGCTCATTATGCTATATTCATCTCACACACATACATCTTCTAACTAGAAAATATACATTATTTAAATGGTCGTTGGCACTGTTGGTAATCGTTACATATGTCAAGCAATTTGCAAAAAGCTTCTAAATTTTTAAGTTTTATTAAAGATAATAATCAATTAATATATTTCTTCATTAATTAATAATATTTTATTGTTATAAGAAATGTATAAAATATGTTTATATATATAAAGTTTTTTTCCCTCATTTTTTTATACATAGTTTTAAATACACACTTTGAACTTTTTCTTAATCTTTTATCTCATTACATTTTTGCTGAAATCTTTCGTTTTAACTAAATTGATGAATTGATATCATGTGCTAAAACAATGTAAAAAGCCCCTTGCATAAGATTAACTTAAATTCAAACTTGAGTAGGAGTTTTTGTTAATCTTACAAAATGTCCATTTTTAATATATGGTAAATTCATTAATTTAATGAGGCGATTTCAGTAACAATAAAATATTTTAATATGCAAATGTAATACATACAATAAAATAATTTGTCATCATATGTCAAAAATTGTTTAGACATTATCAGAAATAGATAGAAACGATTGTCATAAAAACATAATAATCATTTTCTAACAAACACTTTTTTTGCTTACAAAATAAAGAAGAAATGTATATGTGACCTTCGCATACATAACATATACATAACATCAGCTTACGCTTAGAATTTCAAAATTTTAAGTTTTATTTTGTTATATCTCAACAAGCTATTTGTTCTCCACTTGATTCTTTCTGCAAATCATTTTTAATATATTCCTATAATATATATATCAATTAAAACAAAATCGGTGAGCTACTCTTTTTTTATTAATTTTTGTTGACTTTCATCATTTACACCTTTACGATCAAACAAATTGGATTAAAGCAGATAAGAGGAACGTAAAAAAAAGAGAATATAATAAAAATTCTTAAACACAATAAATAAATAAATAAATAAATATTTAAGTGCATATAACACATAGTAAATAAGAAATTGAAATTATGAAAAACAGACTGTACCATCTATTTTATATTTTTAACATTTTAATTTGTTAAACACATTCCCCATTTGTCCGTGAGCATTATGTATAATTACTGATTATTTTGATTAATTTGAACATTTTTGCTTTCATTATTCAAATACTCCAAAACAAGTGAGAGCATATTGGCCGGTCATTGTCGATCATAATTCCCGAATTAATAAAATTCCTATAATATAATACAGAAATAATGTAACTGTGCTATTATAATAAATAATCGTTTCCACTGTTACGAAGAATAAAAGTAATTAATCAAATAACTCAGTGTAATCCTTAATCAGCAATAACAGAGTTAAATAAAAACAGTCGTGTGTTGCAAGCATGAGACGAAGTCGATAAATTATCGATATTTTATATCTATCGTGAATATTTTTTTACAAACTCAAGTTATATTATATCTAATTAAATCTGTAAAGATTTACAGATAAACATTTCATAATACTTAAAATGTTAATAATTTGTTTATGATTATCTGACAAAATAAAATTGAATAAATAAGTAATAAAAAATGATTATTACTCATAATTTATAAATAATATATCATGCTCTGCTCTGATAAAAGATTATTTTATCTTACACAGTAATATAATAAAATATTGTGCTCTATATTAAAAAATTCACCTAAAACAGATATGCATATTTAGAAAAGTATATATTTTTATTAAATATTTACTATGTTAATTGATGCAGTATCTGTTGTATAATGGGTAAATACTATCGAATTAATGATGCTTAAATTCTTTTGCACATTTAGATAAACATTTTTTCCACGGAACAATCTCAACTGCCGGTTTACTACGTGATAATCGCGGCAGTCATCACATAGTCACCACAGGTCACAGGAAAGGAATATTTAGTAAAAATTGTCCATAAATATTATTAATATTTCGATCAACAAATTATCAAGATCGAGATAAGTGCTAGAGTTCAGTCTATAATAATGATAAATCCACTAAGGTATTAAATTTTAACATAGAAACCGAGTAAGGCAGTTTATAACGCTGAAGGTTAACCGTCAATAACAATAATTAGAAGTTTGCTGCATCCACTGAGAAAAAAACGTCTAAAACGTCTATCCATCAGCGAGAAAGGTGTTTCATCCACTTCGATTGACAGAAGGGATGCCCGCGTAAACAGTCCACCGTGCACCAATTATACGTGCACCATTGCACCCGTATGCGCACGCGACCGCACGCGAATTCTCGCGAGGCCTCAAATCGAGGAAGTATGTTGGACGTTTCGAATCTTTCGCCAATCGTTCCTCGACAATATCGTATTCGATCGCACGGAGTGATGTTTTTCGTCGAAAGCACCGCCACATTTTTCAGGAAAAGCACTCCGCGACAACGACCATCCGCTTCGACGACGGTCACCGACTCCGATTTTCATAACGCCGGAGTCAATTACGTGATTATGCAGGACGCTGCAACGGACCGTCGACTCTAGTGCCTTGCATCGTCACACTCAGGTTCATTAGCCGCACTGCCGATGTGCCGAGCTTAATCGATCGTGAACGCGTAATCGCGAGTTTTTATCGCGATTCCGCGCGGCGATTGCGAAAACTCATGCGGAACACACGGAGAGTAGGCCAAGTAAAAACAGACGAGACAGACCTGCCAACCGCTTTGGCAAAAGTCCCCTTCGCTCTGCGAAACTGCGCGCTGATGATGCTGATGATGAGTCTGTTTAATGAGAGTTTATTATTTCTTAAATCAAAATTTGTATAAATTATAGCTTCCCGATCATCTCAAATTTGTCGAACTCGGTGACTTTAAAGTAGCACAGCGTATTAATATTTTTATGTCGATAATTCGACACTTTCAAAAGTTGATGAAAGGTACAAACCTATGAATTTTTCTGCTACAAATCTATTGTTCAAAAGAATTAAATAAAATTTGTTTTCTTTCAACAGAAAGATAATTGGTTTTAGAAAGACTTGCACTTTGGATTTTGCGTTGAGAATGGCAGCGATAAATGCTACATATGATCAGCTCATTTTTATATGATGACGTTGCACATCAAACACTTTTAACCGCCAGCAATAGAACAGAAACGTTATATTTTTTTTCAAAATCTTTAAAATTTAAGGGACTTATACACAGGCGCACATACACATTCAATGCAATTATTCGCTTACATAGTATTCTATTTCGAAAGAAAATCTTTCAACGCCTATAATTTTCTGTATTTACGTTTCTCCGTGTTTCATTAAAAGATCCAGATTAATCCTGCAATTTTCACTCTTACACATATTTTTTTTTTTTTTTTTAATCTCGACGAAAAGAAAATCCTGCCTGAATTGTCCATATCGGATCGTTCACTGTCGGCCAACCTCATGATGGATTTTCACGTAGCGAAAATGGCAGTCGAGTTGTTTTTCCCGACAGTGCGCAATCGCGGCTTTATCGCTTATTGCCATTGTGTATTTGCGGTGAATGCGCGCGATATATTACCTCGCGGCGCACATTCGACCGGCCGCGATTGGCCGGTTGCCGCGTACGTACCTACATGTGTTTATTTCAAACATCGGCCTGCATGCCTGCACATGCATCCCGCTGCAGCGGCGTCGCTGAGCATTCGTAATGCAATTCGCAACGGACGTGACATCTGATACCCTGTGAAATATCGTCGCCGCGAATATAAATTCCCCGACGTTTGTGTCAAACCATCGATGGTATTGTTTTGCAAAGAAACTCTGTGAAAAATCGATTATTATGATTTTTGATTGCTGCAAGACATCAAGATTCTTTTCATTAAATAAATGGAAGAATAGGGAAGATATGCCTCAGAACTATGTTTTTTATGTACAGATTTAACAACTGATTCGAAAGTTCTTTATCTTGATATGATTTAAACAAATTTATTTGTTTGACTTGTTAAAATATTATTATTCATAAATTCAGGAACCCTTGCGATTTTTACAAAAAGTTAAGTTTCGA
The DNA here is from genome assembly GCA_037157785.1 of Cephalotes varians. NCBI lineage: Eukaryota > Metazoa > Arthropoda > Insecta > Hymenoptera > Formicidae > Cephalotes > Cephalotes varians. The sequence continues at coordinate 1,347,845 of JANQDE010000049.1, read as the reverse complement.
TGAAAAAAATCCTAGAAAAGTTTTCAAAAATGCACTTTAGAAAGATAGAATTGTAAATTTGTTTTTTTAATTTTTTTTTTTTGCTGAATATAAACATTTGTTGAATATCACATATAAAATTAAAAATTGGTATTTTTCCAATATTTTTGTTTTATCTTAGAGATAGCTTGAAAAAATATCATCAGACAAAAATTAAGAAAAAAGTATTTTAAAGTAAGCTTTCTGAGCTTTAAAATGATTTGTTAAAAAATTGATACTAATTGATGATTTTTCGCAATAATCAAATTTCTTATGTAGAAACTCATTTTTATAAAATGCTTTTTAACTTCGAAATTAAAAAGTTTATTAAAAAAAGGAAGAAAAAAGAAAAAAGAAAAAAGAAAAAAGAAAGAAAACAAAAATTTTTGTTATCTTCTCAATTTGCATAAATTTTTTTCAAAAATTTTTTAAGATTTTTTTAAATTTAACTTTTCATGAAAAAACTGTAAGTTCCCGGACTTATAAATAGTAGTGCAACTATACAAATTGAGAATCTATACTATACAAATCTGATACGTAGGTGTGCATGCAACTGATCAAATTTTAATGTAATTATACAAATAATTATACTTATAACTGAATATAAATTTCAATACTTGATACTTTCTTTAGTTGATGGCCTTTGGCAAACTGAGCACGCCGTTGAATTCGTTACCTTTATCTAATAGGGCTTCGAAAATTTTACCTGAGTACGCTAGGGGTCATTCTATACTTATTTTAATATTGCAAAATATATTTATTAAAAATTATTAAAAATAAGTTTCGATGAAATAACCCTTGCATTTGATAGAATCGACTTATAAAATATATCGAAAACTCTCTTTTTGTTTCATTAATTAATAAATAACTATATATCTATAAATAAATTACGCATAATCAAAAACAAAATGAACTATGTTCACAGCTAACAAAATTCAAATTAATACTATATAGAAATAAACATGATTTAATTCTTCTCTGAAACATAAAGATAGTTTTCGGTATATTTTATAAGTCTAACGATTGCAAATGTTATTTTATTGAACAATATTTCTATTTGAATATTTCTATTTATGTTTTGCAAGAATTTTTATTTTATATTTTTTCGCTTCTGATATCTGAAACTGAGATAGTAGTGAACAAAAGTTTTAAATGTATAAATGTACACTATAATACAATCGAAAAGCATAGCATTATTGAGTGATTTTATGTATCATAAAGTATGACTTGCTCAGTACTAGGTAATAGCAGTTTTCCTTACGTTTTAAACATTACAGACTAGGAGAACATTAATTTGTATAAGTATAACTTGTATTTAAAAAACTACTACAAACTTGTTTCATGTTGCAAGGGCATTTGTTATTTAATTATACAAAATATCAGACAATAATTTTGAAATTGTATGTTTCTTTTACAATAATTTGCTCACAGAATTTTTATCTTCACATTAGATCATATTAAGAATAATTTTTCTATAATTCTTCTTGTATCGTGCATTGTTTCTGTAAAAATATTATATATTATTCTTTTACATGTTCTCGGAAGTACTTTTTAAGATGTGGAGTTTTCTATAAAATTATATTTTTCTTTTAACACTTATTTCTCTTACGTATTTTAACGTTTATTTTTTCTCTTTGCTTACTTTTTTTACGAATGTTTTTGTACTTCATTATTTATATGCTACATTATTTATATGCTACATTACTGATTCCTATTTTCCTTCCAATTTTGAGAAAATCTTAGATGCCTAGTACTGGATGTACTTCTCACTTCTCACTAGTCTAACATTGTTGTTAATGATTTCCTTTTTTCTATTTTATTATGTTCAACATTTTCTGTTTTATTATGTAAAAGTTGTTTTCTGTAAAAGTTGTGTGTCTTGTTTCAAATTTTTTATCTTTTTATTTTTTTTAATACAAAAAGTTTAGTTATTTCTCGATTATTGCTCTAAGAGAAATCTCTTCAAAGTTAATGCAGCTTAATTAAATAAACCGTAAAAACTGCAGATATTCAAAATAAGCATTAATTTCTTCATTATCAGAAATATCTTATAATGGGTATAAGGTGATGTAATGAAATGTGCACAGTATTCAATAAATTTTACATAATATTTATTATTTATAGTGTACTCAGAAATGTCGGGCCTCAACCAGTGGGCCTTCTTCTTTTGACATATTTGATGAACATCACAATGTTAATTTTCCTCTAGTCCGTATAGTTACTTCTCTTCTCTATTAAAAGCGATGCGCAACCTGCTCGTACCGTTGCGACAAGCTTTATGACGGTCTGCATTGTATTATACGAAATATTGCTACACGTTCGCTGCGCTAAATAAAACCACGAGTCAAATTCGCTCAGAAGAACGATGGATAAAACAGGTCATGAGAGGTTTTAATGCAGTAGTTGAACGTGCAAAACTTAAACGCCACAACGAGCGGATTGCGCCTCGCAAAAAATAGATTTGTCCAGCTTCGCGACTTTTGGTTCTCATTCACCATTCAACATGCCAGCATATTCATACAACAAAACATCGAATAACAACTGCATATAAAAAACAAAACGAAAGGAAGAAGTCTATCTTAACCGCAACTCGTCGTAAGTTTTGAATTTTTGTATAGGGCGTATATTCGACAACCAATAATATCCGATAAGTATGTTAAAATACAACGTATTAGTAAATATTTTCTTTTTCTTCTTTTTACGTATTACGTTAGTCCTCGCAAAATTTACACAGTCGTTTTCTCGTCGTCGGGAAATATTTCGCTTTATGTTGTCCATAACATAATCGGGCCGACATTCGAGGAGTTTCCAAAAGTGATAGGTTCAAAAGTAGGAGGTGAAGGGAGAGGAAGGCGGGAAAGGAAACGAGGGAATGAGTTTCGACTTTCCTTTTCTTTTTTTTTTTACTCATATTATAGCAGCCAACCATTCCCACTGTACACGCCTCTTTCTTTGTTCGATTCTTCGTCCCTTCTGTGAACAATGAAAAATTAAGATACGCAACGCATCGCCTCGAAGAACGGAACGCCGCAATTAAACAAGAATCGCTTCGACACTTCGTCAAAGATCGATTTCGTTCGCCGTATTATCTCGATTACATCGTTTCGATCTTCGGCGCGACAAATTGAAAATTCTCCGCAGGCCAGTCGTCAATAATTCAAAATTACTGAACTGCAACAGATGCGTTTCATCTATTATTTTCTGTTCCATTAGTATTGCCTAATTGTACTTTATTATAGGACGGGAACAACCGACACAGACTTGATTTCAAGTAATTGCCGAATTAGAGTTACGTTAAGAAATATTTTGAAATAAGAAGAGATAATTATGTTATCTCGTGAAAATTGTGTCTATAATATACACAGAACTCGGATATATATCTATCTGCAGTAAAATATATTTTTGTAACTTTGTATATCTACACTTAAAAAATATATTATTTTTTGTGTTTAATCTATTCTACAAACAGATGGCACAATTTTGCATCTTTGCTGCAATTCTTTATCGTTAAACAAAAAAACCAATGTATCTTTGGTTTAGAATGCAAAATTTTTTAAAAGAACGTCAATTGCTCCCTCAATGTATAATGGAGATCAATTAATTATACATTAGAAGCTAATCTTAAGGATCGCATTTCAATAAGCATAGCGATCCATTCTCATGTATCGTTGTTGTTTGTATATGTACGTTTATATGTGTTATGTGTATAGTGTGTGTGTTTATATGTTGTTTGCTTCCATATTTGTACGAAGTTGAACACGACGTGAGTTCAAATCGAATTTCGACGACTGGTCGGCGGGTGTTCGCTAATAAATAGCGCGGAGGCGGCAGTGGCGCGAGGATACATTTAAGTTCTCATTATATAGGAATTGTGAGGATCTCCAATATTCGAAAAAACTTGGTAAAAATATCAGTGTGACCTCGCACCGCTCGGCACGCCCGCCCGCTTCTGGCCCACCTTAATTAATTTTCTCTTAAACCTCCAAAAACACCTCGTCCAGCCTAACGCTATACGAAATGATCGTTACGATACGATAATATATATATATATAAAATACATATATATAATATATATATATATTATATTATATATATATTATATTATATATATATTATATTCTACATTACATTACACTATGTTCGAAAAATAATATTACAATATATATATAGTGTGTGTGTTGTTATGTGTATTATCATTTTTGTTTATCTTCTTATTCCTCCTCTCCTCCGATAGTTCGCCTCATTTTCACTTTTTTTCCTTATTATACGCGCGGTAATACCTAAAATTTACAATTAGTTATACACGGCGATCGACGCTGCTAAGAGGAAACCGGCGACATAAAATGGTACGATGGTTTAATCTGCGTTACTGAATCCGTTATAAAAAATTATGTATCGTAATGAGTAGAAATGGTTTGATGTATATAAAATTGTGGTTGTGTAATAATAAACAACATTAAGCTGGTAGGTTGACAGTGCCTGTTACTTTTTCAAAGAAACATTTTGTTGTCTCTCAGTTTCCACAATCAATAAATGTTGCTGGAGTCTTCTTAAAAGTGATAACTCTGATTTAAAGTGACATTTCCAATTTCTTCTGTTTCTGTTTTCTCAAAGGAAGTTTGAAAAATAGAAAAACTCCAGAATAGAAATCTCTAACAATGCTTACTAAATAAATTCATTTAGTAAAATACTATAAATAATGTAAATAGTAAAGAAATACTTAGTTGGTATGCACTTGTTAACACTTATACAGTTGTTAAACACTTAGTATGAAACATAGTTGTTTCTTAAAAATTATTCTAAATAAAGATCTCTTTGCTTTCTTAAGTTTGAGAAATTATTATTATCATATTTCTATTAGAATCAGCTTCGATCTTCAAATTGCCTCCATGCAAACTGAATTGCATACTCGTCTCACACATTCTCTGAAACTGCGGAGACCACAAAATACTTTGAAAGGCAATCTTCCACTCATCACCTACCACGGAATGCCCTATGAGATCTAGTCTCATTATCAGTATTATACGGATCGCTCTCAGCAGCGTGCGCAGTTATACTACCAAATCCTTTTGGTATGTAAGTGTGTGATGTAAAACCGCTAGGCGCTTCTCATTTCTCTTTCTCTCTTTCTTTCTTCTCTTTTTTTTTTAAATTTGAATAACAACCATTTTTTAATTTGTTTCACTAAATATATCACAAACTGCCGGTGGCTAATGCAGCTCTCAAATTTTTGCTAAACGCGACGATTGCCGTCATAGATGCCTCTAAGTGTCGCTCGCACGCGCGCGCTGCTACCGGAAACGAAACGTTCAGCACCAACGCGAGAGCTACCACCGGAAAAATATAACGTTAAGGGATTACGTGTTAATAGTTACATCACTGTCGGAAGACGCAGCAATCCGAAGGATCGTCGGGACACTATCCTCGCGTCTACATATCCAGAAAATCCTTCGTCCTCGTCCCCGACATACGGTTAGTTTAAGTGTCGAACTAGTAATTTTCCGTATATTATGCTGCCACAGAAGATTCTCTTTATTCTTAAAGTGTAAATATCTTTATAAATTCATGACCTTAAATATTATGTGATTTTTAATTTTTTTTTTTTGTTCTTTAATCTTACAGATTCCCAATAGAATTCATTTCAATTTAGTCTTTACGCGTTGTTCACTGTTCATTTTTTTTATTTTTTCTTTTGTTCTCAAAAACTTGTAGTCAAGGGGGGCGACCGTGTTTATTATGTTCAGAGGGGCATGACGGTAGGGATAGGGATCAGAGATCAAGCCATCTTCGTAAGATGTAAAATAAAATGTAACATTGAACCACTTTTCTTTTCAATGATAAAGGCACCGGGGAACTAATATTGCGAACAAAAGTATATCTCACATCACAATATCAAGGAAAACGCTTGACGCGGAAAGAAAGCGTCATAACACAAAGAAAGACACTCGAAGGATAATATTAATCGAGCAGCAATAGTTGCCACCGTCGATTAAAAGAAATTTAAAGCTCATTTTCTTAAATGTATATATATGTGTGTATATATATATATATATATATATATATATATATATAGACACACACATACACACAAAATATCTATAATAAAATTTATAATAAAAGATTGACAATAATTATAGAATAAATTTTGTAATTATTCTTTTATAGTTAACATTTTTTTAAAATAATTAAATCATTTGTATCATATTTCATTAATTTCGATTATTTCATCGCCAACAAATTATCATAAATTACAAACAACATGAAATTTGTACATACCCATTTCAGAATTTGTATGTATAACATAAGTCTTAAAACTAAAAAAATACTATTTTACAATCTTTTAAATCGACAGCGGAAATTATCACGCAACACGGAAGAAAATTGTCAATGCAGCAAATAGCAATAGGTGACGTATCATCTGTTAAGCGAGCCGATTCTAACTACGCGCACACATTCACAGGAGAATCCTCTATATACATATAGTTATCCTTAGCGTAGCTTCTTGGAACGTGTCTAATTATGAATGGGATAAAATGCATTATCTAGGATAACAAGTACGTGTATATGTATTCGTATAATTGTATATTAGTATATTTGTGTAACTGCGGCATACGTGTGTATGTATGAGTATATGTGGCATGTATGTTGTATGTACGTGTTTACGCGCGTAGGACCGAGGGTCTAAGAAACATCTCGCAAGAGGCGCAAAGCTTACACATAAGCGGGCAAGAAACACGCTCGACTTTAATCGATTTCAATGCGGAGATGACGACTCGAAATAAGAGGGTGAGGTCGGATATATTCATTTGAGTGTTGATCCGGACAAAACGAACTCTTGTACTATCTTCTAATACGTTATACTTCGAAATTGTTGGTTAAAATGTAATTACAATTGTCTCGCAAGCCGTAAGTAATATGTAGGTATTCTCTATACGAACTAGTATTAAAGTTAACCAGTAATAGACCTTTTGCGTGGTCAGACAAACGGAGTATTCTAGTACAGGTTGTTGGGATGGGCGGGGCGGGGAATATACTTTGGACGCTTTTCTTCTTGCCGAAGATGTATACGAACGTTTCCAAAGCAGGATATCTTCGGCTGCAGCGAAATAGAGTATTTTCCGTGAGAGCGTGCCTCCTAGTAGGTTCGTTGCGAGAGCTCGAAAGAAGCGTTCCGCTTTTGTTCATTTAGTGTTCTATCTTGAATACTCTACTTCATCCAAAGTCATGTATATAGTACGTTCGTGTATAATATTACAGAGACACTAAGCGTTACTAACGCGAGCGTTATTTTCTCTCTCCCTTTCTCTCTCTCTCTCTTTCGCATTCTTTTTCGCTCGCGGGTGAGGGGACAAAAGGGGAGAAGTCGCAGGGAGAGCATGAAAAGCGAAAATGAAGACATAACGAAACTGCGGCATAAGAACGTCCGCGGGCTTGTTCTTGAAATCTCTCATCGCGGCGAATGGAGAGAATTCCTGCAAAAGGGCGATCATAGCAACGATAATTACTAAAGCCATTAAGCTTATGCTGATACATCGACATGCAATTAGTTCGTCAATAAGACTCTCATCCTAAGTCGCAGGTTACAATGTACCACTAGATGTTAATAACCTAATTCAAAAATATTATAGTCTTCGTTAGCTTAGTCAAAAAGTTAATATCCATCAACATCGAATTACCAATGTCAAGGCTCTTTATCTAGAAAGTCGCTTAAATGTTCTTTTTTTTCGTTTTCTTTTTACCTAGACAATTTCTCCCGGTACGTTTGCAAATATAAGTTAATCGCTTACGGGGCATTCCTCGTTGTCGGCAATCCTCAAAAATCGCTGCGTGACACACGTACGACTGGGGATGACATCCGCCGTTGTTCTTCATACTAAAATGTTTTTCCTTTTCTTTTCTTTTTTTTTCCCTGTTCGCGATCTACACACGCCAGCTGGAGGAAAATCGCCCATATATGCTCGGGGAAAAAAGTCTGTATACATATATGCAATAGTACTCTGAATAAAAGGAACTCTCTTGAAGAATCGCGTACAGCATCGGGGGAGCGATTGCTCAATCTCGGAATATGTTCACATGCACGTAAATACGTATATACCTATGTATATACGTAAGTACATGTATGTGAAATAACATCCGGTTGCATCTTATTTATTCTATAAAGTTCTCGTTCCCATTCCTTTTATTATATTCTTTCTTTCTCGATATATCTCTTTTCCTAATTTTTTCTTAGCTTACATGACTCTTCGTTATGTGCGAATCGTCATGTACCAACAAGGAAAACAATCTACACACAAAGTCAAAACGTTTCTGCAGAGAAATCCATTAGCACTGTCGCAATTATCTTACTCTTTATTCTTATATTATATATTAATTCTATTACCAGAATATTGATCGAATGATATGACAAAGAGAATTACTCGCCTCCATTTAATATTGTCGTGTCACGGTCGACTTATGATTCAGTGCAAAATAAAAATCGAAAATATACAATAATGAAATGCAATATAATAGTTTAAAAATATAAAGAAAGAAATATAAATAAAAGATTCTTTCCTTCACGTTTTCATTATAAATTTTAATATAAATTTATATTAACTCAATCTAATTAAAATACAACATACAGAAAATAATTTCACGTTAATTATCTATTTTAAAACATTTTATAATTTTCATAAATATTAAAAAAATTATATAAACAATATTATATTTGTTATTAATTACATTATCTTGAGCTGATTTTAAAAAGTCTTATACATTACATAAAAGTTGTTTAAACAAATTTGATGACTTTCAACTTTACTTTTCATTTATCTGATAATATCGACATGCTTTATTGCTCATCTACATTTATTGATGTATTTACTGAGCATTTTTCATTAATAAATTTTTAAAAAATGAGTAATAGTAATTCAACAAAATTTTATTTACGGAATATTAAGATTTTCTATCTAATAACGATTAATTCTATTTTTTTTTTACATTTCTTTTTCTCCAAATCACTTGTTTAATCAGATAAATTATTTAGAGAATTTTATATTTTATGTTCCTTTGCCATGACATATTTTTCAAATATTTCTGTCATTTACTGGACAAGAAAAAAAAATGTTTATACATGGAAACAATTTCTTGAGTTGATCTTTCTTTTAAACTTTATATCCATTATTGGAAGATTGTGTGTGTGTGTGTGTGTGTGTTATGTTTTGTATGTCGGAAGAAATGTTTAAAGAACATATTTCTTATTTCAGTTCATTTTCTATATATACACAATCGATCGAATTTATGAGTAATATTTCCATAAGTCTTGTCAGGATTTCGTGCAGATAATTTTCGGGCAGAATCGTCTCGATGTGGACAATCCGATTAAGCGGATTAATTGCTTAAATGTTAACAAACGTTCATGTTCCCCATTTCGTTCAAATCGCGATCATAAGTTAGTGCTGACTGGTTTCTCTGCAAAATAAAAACACGTTTTGCACTTCATCGTTCTATTTCTTCTCTATCTCTCCCTCCAATCTCTTTCTTTCTCGTCCTCTTTCATTTCCTGTTCCTAGCAGAGTCAAATATGCGTAGCGCGCAAAAAGCTAGGTAGGTACACACGAGCATATCCGGCCAACGAACGACAGAACGCATGAGAACAGAATCGAGCATTCATCATTTTTGTTCACGCAACTCTGAAGATTGCGAAAGAGATGTGTTCATCGTGAAACGTAATAACGCCGCAACAATTTAATTCTCAACTGCCTGTAGAAACGGTATTGCATAATTAATTTTATAACGGCACAGAACTCCAATTAAGAATTAACGTCCGGACAATGTGACAAACCTTTATCTCCAAGTAATCGCGTTTCTCATGCGATCCAGCAAGCAGTCGTTGGCCATGCAAAGCAGCATCCTGTTGTTATAAATAGATATATAAGCGGCAGCATATATAAATCACCCGCCGCGAATTCCATGCCGCTACGCGAAATGATGCGTTTTCCGTCGGTTTCCTCTCGGAGACGCTAAGTCGCAGAAGGTTCGCCGACGCCGAGAACGACGCTCAAACGCGGCGGTAGCGAGCTCGCGGGGGCAAACTTTTTACTTGATTACAAATAATTGTTTTGCTTTGTGATTGCTTGCTGCAGCAGCTAAAACCCTTGACTCAAGTTGGGAAGCTCAAACTCCAGTGGATTCGTCACAATGTTTTCACCATGTTTTCATTGTCTTTTTATCTTTTCATTGATTTTAATTATCGCTTTTTAGAATGGCTCTCGTGGTATTTGCATCCGTAAGTCGGAGTAATGCTTCGATTCTTCTTTCGTTTTTTGTCCATCGTTTTTTTTTTCATTTTGTTTGCATAATTATATTATTAATTATAATATTCGTTCATATATCTTGTATTTACTAGAGTTTTGGTATTAAAGGGAAAGACGGTAGTACTGTCCGACGTTAATTTCGCGCTCTTAGATGCGTTGTCTGTATGTGACCGTTTTGTTTACCTAAAACTAATTCATCGTTTAGCGATTAGAGAAGAAAATCCGTTCGAAAATAAGCCGAAGGCATCCCGGTCGTTTCTCTCGTTTTCGAGCGCGTCGGGATCAGGGCATACCTGAGCTTTAACGAACCGTACCATCGCGAGACGACACGAAAGAAGAAGTTATCGATAACTTCTCAAAGGACTTTGCTCGTCTAAACAGGCTGAGCGGCTGGCAGCGAGTGGGACGAATCTGAATATCGTTCCTGCTCTTGGTGTCTCTCCATACGAAAACCTAGTAAACAGATCTAGTTGCGGTTTACCGATATCAAAGAAGAAGAAATATCTCGAAGACGAGGAGTGCGGGCCCCGGGTCTCTAAGAGAAAATATCGAGTATACTCTAAGTGGAATCACAATTGAAAATATTTCGCTCTCCTCTTCGTGGTGTCATTGAATCACTTAAATGGACATTCATCGATTATTGTACTTAATTTTATATATATATATATATAATATAACGTATGTATCTTTTTCTTTCTCTCCCTATGCGTATCTAATTAAATATATATACATACTAAGTATGGGCACGGAGGAACTCGTTTCTATCTTTCCTCATTCGTCTCGATGAATTTACATGTATATCCCTCTTGAATTGCGTTTGTAGCGATATCTATCACATACTCAATGGAACTTTAAAGACAAAAAAGTAAATAAAAAATTACAAACGTACGAATTATCATGAATATTAAAGAAGTGACAGTATCAAAGAGATGAAAGTATTATTAAACGATTTCGAACACATGACTAGAATCACAGTGTCGAGAGAGAAGTATACTAATGAAAGGAAGAAAACGTTTGAAGAGTCGACGTTGAAATTTAAACGGTTCGTCGCAAAGGAGTACATGTAAGGAGTACATGTGTTGTAAAACGGATTACTGTAACAGACCTTTCCGCTCGTCCATAAATTTGTTTAACGAACGATTTGAAAACCGATGACGTTCCTAGAATCCTCAGTACTTTTACTCTGTCTACACTAAAATCTCGAGAGTCACTTCTCAATAATACTATTTTATGTACACGAGTAATTTACAAAGTTGAACTTCCAGCTATATTCGCGCCTACTGGCAGCCTCGAATCTTTCCCTTCTAATACCAAAGGTGTATAATCTGTTTTTTCCTTTTGCTTTGATAAGAGTGTCCTTTGATTCTTAAATGCTGTACAGGAACATTTACTTGCTTAACTCTTTAATCACTCGTTTAATGTTTTTTATTTATTATTTTATATCCGTAGGCTTATACTTATTTTGTCATTAGAGTACTTTGTTATATTCCTAAATTTCGTTTAAATAATTATACTATCAAAGTGATTAAATGATCAAACGATTAATGTATTAACTAAGTTTAAAAAAAAAAAGAATATGATATATCTAATAGTACAAAAAGGGAAGTGCGTGAAGGATCCTGTCCCATCATCATGACTAGTTCAAAAGTGCATTTTTCATTTCGTAATATATTTCGGTATGAATATTCGATAGATCATATCGTGTCGTTGGTCGGGAAAGTTGGTGTAAGCCTCTCCTGGACGGTAAAATGTCTTTCAAGCATTGCCACGTATTTGTAAGTGTTAGCATATGTAGTGAAATTTTCGAGGTCTTAGGCTGATCGCAGACTTTAGAAAATTGGACTCTGAGAGTGATTCTCCAGAGCAAATTCTATCAAATGAACAACCAGTCCACAGACATTTTCGAGGAAATTAGGTCCGCAAGCGTGTCTTAACATTAATATTTTCGACGTATATATGTATACCTTGTAAAAAAATATTGTTCGGAATATTTGTTTTTTTCTGGACGCGAGAATGTATCGTTTAAATTTTTAATTGTGGAAAAAATGAGATTCACAGACGCAAATATATATGTGTATATATATATATATATATATATATGCAAGGTGCACGCGTAATATTAACTTCAAAGATGCAATTAAACGTGCACGAAAAAGTTATCATGAAGAATGCATTTAATGACGAAAGACTCGATCGATGGAGGGGGGTCCTTCACGGGAAATGAATAATTATTAGATTAAAGGATATTAATGCAACAAAGTAATTAAAATATTTATGAAGGGTCGCGTATTTATGAAGACTGAAACAACGTATAAACTTATTCCCTATTGATCGTGTAAACCTATACGCGATCCAGCGGATCGATTGTTTCTTCTTTTTTTCATTTGTTTCAAAGAGCAGATATAAAACGATTCCTTTCGTCTATCTCGGCAGCTTCGTTCACACCAAGAATACCTCGCGATATCTTCTCTCGCGATCGCTCTTATTTTATACTCCCACAACTCCTCCTAAAGAGTCTATCTTTAATTAAATATAATTTCTTATCATATGCATATAAATTTGTCATATACATTTGTCGTAGTGTAGTAATTAATTAGTGTTTACCAGCCTATAGAATGTGCGATTTTCGGCGTTTGCTCGGTTCTCGCGAATCAAGTAAGACGGTCGAAAGTCAAATAGCCGGCGTAAACCTCATCTTAAGGCTTCCTGTTCCTCTCGCGCGAGAGAATCGATCGCTTCGCAGTTTCTGAAATTCCGACGTTCTATTTCCGACCATTACTTCACTCCGCTCATCTAATTGTCGCCAATCAATCCGCCGATAACTATTATGCTCCCCTTCGAGCGAAATCATTACACCCTCTCGCATATGCATACATATACATATACATGTCTCTCCCGTACGTATATACACACAAGCGTTTACATTATTATCATAAAAACAAAATATAATTGAGATTTGTTATATACGAGTATAAAAAACTTCGTTATGCGTTCGCCGCGTTATATCATATCTCGTGTAAATTCTCTCATCATCTTGATAATATTTATCGTCGTTATATTTTGTATTATATACGTTTCTCTTCTCCTTCAGATCAATGTTCTTCGGTCATTTGTTTCATCGCGTTGATCCGCGGCCCCTAGCTAGTCTACTTATGTGATAAGATTACGATTTCTCTCTTACGCCGAAATCTGGCGTAAATTATATAATTATATGTATAATATTAATACGCCTTTATAGAAACAATATTTCGAGACGAACTCTCTCCAGATTTTTTAACGAGCATATCTTGTGTTGTGCATCGCACGTCACGGCGAAAGAAGACACTGAGTACATGCGGAAAATCAAGAAAAGGAAGAAAATTGTAGGCATATAGGAAAACGTTCTCGTGAGCATAAAAAATGTAAAGTCTATTATAAATATCAATCAACATTTTTTAAAAATAAAGCAATTATTTCATTCTATGACGGAAAAGAAATGAAAAAAGATATATCTTATATTACATTATACAGCTTGTTTCTTTCACTTTTCGCCCATAAAACAAAAGTATATTCAAAATATTGAAATATTATAAAAACAGAATTTCAGAGTCGAGAATAAAAATTATTTCTTCAGCTATATTTAGCTGATGAAGACCGAGAAAGGAGCTTGACTGATGTGATTTCGCCACGTCAACGCAGAAGTCATAGAAACTAACGACACTGAACCGCGGGTCATTGTTCGATCGCGAGAAGAATGGGTCTCGATGTATTCAAATTTGACTGGAACAAAACGTCATTATTTTCCCGTTGATGCCTTACACTCGATCCGAAAGAGCTGGCCTCGCGAGCAAGTTAACGAAAAAAAGGATATCGTGAAAGTTGAAATTCTGCACCGGTTTTACAGGTTATTCCGGACTGTCTCGAGTTTTGCCTCCGCACAGGATGCATGGACAGTCAAATGTAAATCGAAAGAAAAAAAGACGACATTAAGGAAGACATTGCTTACGAGTTCGCTGCAATCGTAACGAATACTTCGACGATACACTCTTCACGACGACGCGACGATTCACCGGATTGCTCAATCTCCACGATTAGCGATTCGATCAGCCGCCAAATTTTTCCTCGATTTCTTCCCTTTCGGGGCAATCTCTCTACATGCAACAAGAACATTCGGGCTTACACGTTTTCTTCCTTCTCCGTTCCGACTTCACGCCGACAGAAACCTCTTCGCGCGCGTTACTCTACCTTCATTCTTCCTGCCGCGCGCTATTTCCCCTCTGTCACCTGAACGTGCATTCGCACATTCGTGCGTGTGCATTATAAGCATGTACATCGGAGAGGAATGTCGCGGAGGAATATCGACGTGCTGTTGAAGCTAAATCGAATCGACGATACGAACGACGACGTTCCTCATTCGGCGCCTCCATTTCTTTCCGCTCGCTTTGTTCGCCGTCGTCGCTACCGATGCCGCCTCGATGCACAATCCCGATGTGTACGGAGATGCGTGTTCGCGAAAGCTTATCGAGTCTTCTTCTTCTTCTTTGTTTCCCCGCGCAGTCCCAGCGCGTTAGCCGCTGGCAAAAGCAACCCTAAGGCGAGGCAGACGATGCGATCGCCATGAGAGGCGCCGGCGGCAACGCGACCGGTATGTGGTAATATTTACATTGAGGTCGCATGCACGCGCCCTTCACTGCGTCCCTGCACACCGTTACGCGGTTCTCAATCACCTCCACGTTTCCTGAAAATTCATAAAGAAATTGGATCAGTCGATTATGCGTATATATTGTAGTACAAGAGCAGCCCGTTTCTTTCGCCTTCACAAAAATTACAAATTAGAGACTATTAAGATTGTCAAAAATAATATTCCAAGGTCGAGATATCAATTTTTGAGTTGCAAATAACAAATAACAAATGTAAAAATTAAAATATATTCTCCGATTAAGTTTATAAAACCAATAAATTCTATCGTCCAAATTATGAGAATTATTTCAACAAAATGATTATTTAAGAAATATTACATAAATATTTAAATATAAATACAATAAAAAAAGATTCTCATACAAAACCAGTTTCTCTGGTTCGTAATAACGGTACAAACTATTCAATATGCGGAGAAAAGCTTTAAAAAAACGTTTGACATTGATTGCAATATTCATCGAGTATGAGCGCGACGCATAAATATTCTCAATTGTTAAACGGCATCAAAGGAATTGATGCAAATTTGCTACGATAGAAATAACGCTCGTTATTCAAGTTGTATATTGTCCGCAATTGATTGTGCAAAAAGTCGCTAATTGTTTGGAGAGCTGACGAGAAGCGCTTTCTCGTTCACATCTTGAGTAACATTGGTTGCTCATTATCGCGAATAGGATCTAATTGTCACGGCGGCTTGACAAAGAGGGAGATTCTCATTACATCCGTAAAGATCATTCGCGTGTTAGACGTGAAAGCGAGCCATGTTGTAACGATGACTTGTAATAATACGAAGGATAATGAAGGCGATCGACACCGCCGCACCGACGACGTCGCAGAGCGACAATAAAATAAAAACGTGGAACGACAATCGAGCTTTTTCAACACCGCGAATGATTTATTGTACGTAATTGCGACGCGTCTCGCACGTAGAATTGACAAGTTCGCGAAAGAATCGATCGACGAAGGAAAGACAAGGCCAGTGCCCGCTGCTTGCGGAGAATAGTTCCGTCGCGTAGGAATTTCAATAGCCGAATTTCTGCCGTCGCTCGAGATACGTTCACTTTACCGAAACTGCCGATTTTATCGGAAATCTCGTTACTGATATCAATTCGTGTGACCGAAGAGAAATTTGAAAATTGCCAAAACGCTCAATGAACATAAATTGTCAAGTGTTCCGTGAGATATTGGCTTGTATTTTCACTGCATTCAAGAGCAAACTTAATCGTATGATTTCACATTTTAATTTTTTAATATTGATCTTTCGGTCATCCATGCATAAAAAATGCATAAGAGCAAAAAGAAACAAAGATAAAAACACAAGAGATGTAGACTTCAGCCTACGGTTTAACATCATAGATTAACAAATTTTAATTAAACGCATCTGAAAAAATATAGATAATTAAATGCTGCAATATATTCTCATAGCAAGATACGCGTTTGTTGCAAAATTAATGTTTCTTGTAAAATTAAATATGATCCAAACATGGAACATTTTTTTTCCCATAATAATCTTCGTTATTTCATGTAAACTGGTAGTACTAATTATGCATGATCAGCCCAATAACGAATAACTCACCGTCACTGAGATGAATAAACTTGCAGGCGGGACGGTTGCACACTTGTCGATTAAAATCTTGGCACACCGGGAGGGTGTCCAGTAACTGAAAGAAAATGTGCCAGATACTCTTATAGCGGATGAGATCGGCGAACGATTTGCAAAAAAAAAAAAAACTTATAATACCTCACACTCATACATAATGCACTTTTGTAAGAGTCACTCGCGCACACGCGTATCTCACATATCATTCTTTTTCTTTCTTTCTCGCTCTCTCTCTCTTTCTCTCATAGGACTGCTCGAAAATACTAGTACCCGATAATTTAATTCATCTCATTCCAGCATCGAAATGAATTGAAATAATATGCTATAATAAAGTTATACATTTATTCTCATACTCGTTAATCACAGAATTAGTTTATACATGCAAGATATCTTAATCACTGATGAGCGAAGAGTACACATCAGCGCGTCATTCGATAATTCTCATTAAATATTGTTTGTGTACTTTATTGATATTGTCGATAAACTATAAATATCAGTAAATTGTATTAATTGAGCTGCAAGCGAGTATTATATAAGGTGGCATCAAAAAAATTCCAGATTAACGCTATAAAAAATTCAAAACTTTCCATAAGTCCTATTAGCCACTATTAGCCTCCAAGTAGTTCCCATGCGAATTGGTCCCAGCACTTCCGTTATTGCTGGAACGCTCCCTAGAAGTCCTTTTTGACGATCATGTCAAGCACTTTCTGCAATTCTTTCTGAATTTCTTCAACGGTGTCAGTGTTTTAGTTTCATCTTCATTTTTGGGAATAAAAAGACCTAGATCGCGATTCTTTTTTTCATTCCCAAAAATAAAGATATGTGATTGAAAGGACGCTGACATTAAGGAAATTCGGAAGGAATCACAGGCAATGCTTGACATGGTCGTCGAAAAGAATTTCCAGTGATGAAAGGACCGATATATCAATGCGCAAGAAAAGCTTTAAAAGTAATAGTGGCCAACAAGACCTATAGTGAATTTTGAATCTTTTATATAGCGTCAATCCGGAAACTTTTTGGTATTACTTCGTAAAGTATCCATTATCCTTTTACTTTTTTCTTATTTTAAATGTAGTATACCAACACATTTTTCTACATTTTTAATAAAAACATCGGGTGCCTTGGTACATTTCTAAGCATTCCTACGATTATCGAGATCTTTCGTACAACCATACACTTCAGATTCTTCTTCAATGTTAGAGCATATTCAATAATTCATTACATGCTCTAGAAGATCGGTATATGGATATTAATTAAGTGCTACCGATGTGCGAATAATCAGTCGGATCGGATTGATATTAGAAACGAATAACTTCTCAAGCGACAACTTTCTCGTATCGCAATCGATTAATTAAAAGCAAAAGACAAAGTAAATGATGACCGCCGAGCATTCGCACATATGAATTAAGTGATAAATTTGCAGTAGAACTTTTGTTTTCAAACAGGACATTTCATATTATAGTATGTATATATTGTGGTGTAAAATTAAAATAATTCGACTGCAACAGAGTCTTGCATCTAATTGTGTTAACTCTACCGAATTTACGGTTTGTAGGGATTTGCAAAATTGGTTTGACTTGGGCAAGAATCAAGGGAATTCGTATTATGTTTATACGCGTGCCGGTTGTGTGTGTGTGTGTGTGTGTGTGTGTGTGTGTGTGTATTGTGTATGTGTGTGTGCGTGCGTGTGTGTGTGTGTGTGTGACACTTTCGTTATACTAATCGTGATATTCCGAACACAATGTATGCAAAGAGCGCGCCTAGAAATAGGATTTGATTCGCAAATTTCATCGAAAATCCGAGAAAATTATAAGTGTAAAGTGTACGATTTTAACAAAAATATTCAGAATAATAATTGTCACGTTCGAAAATTAATTTGGGCCGTGATATACTTGACATATTTCATGTTACTTCGCAATACACATGTATCCTATGCCATGTATCCCTGGTGAACATTGTATACAGAATTTGCGAATCAGGTTTGGAAGCCCTCTTCTCGGCGGGCCATTCAGCACAATGACTAGACTAAAATTTTAGTGTTAACAAAACACGGAAAAGCAACGGAAAGATCTGGCAGGAATTTCTCGAAATTCTCTGCGTCTCGCTCTCTTTTTCCTCTCTTCATCACTCTCGTTTCCGATCGAAAACGATGGACATCGAACGTAATGTAAACCCGGTTCGCGCGAGATAAGAGCGATAATTACATATATAAATGTGTATATGTATGTATGTATATATATATATATATATATAAAATATGTACGCATATATACTACGCGATTGCGTATATCGATCAAAACGCATTAGATGTATCAGCGAAGATAAGAAAATGTTCCGTTTTGAAGTCGTTCTCAAATCGTAAGCGAGCAATATTTTTCGCGAACGCGAATATAATTTCACATTTAACATGGAAGAGAAAAAGACATAAATACGAATCGTAGAACATTGACTATCGAAAGAATACGAATAAAAAATGAAGCTGAAACTCTACCCAGCTACAGCTACTATCTGTTCCTTTTATTTCCCGGCAAAAAACGTATACGTATACATATGTACACCCACACATACACACCCACACACACATACACGCACGCACACACACACGCACACGCACGCACACACACACACGGAAACACACACATACATTCGTATCTAGAAGAATTATTCGTATGTCCGAAATATATATATATATATATATATAAGAGACAAATGCAGCAAATAGATTAAACATCAAATTCCAGAGTACGGTTTTCGTGTTAGCAAAACGTTAAGTTAAAGCATTAACAACCTATACCAGACAGATATATATGAAAAAAATAAATTAAAATAAAATAATTAAAGAAATAATCGCGCGAAAGTATACCATAGGCTCACCATAGAAGCGTGCAAAATATATGAAAATGTATCACGAAAACTGTAACACTAACTTATTTCGTCATATATAACTCTCGGCAAAAGATTATCCTGCGCACTCGCAATAATCATGATAATAATGAAGTTAACGAAAGTTAAAGAGATCTTAAACATAACAGAGTATAAGAATAAGAATAATAACAGTCATAATAGCATTAATAGCAACAGTATAATAATAATCGTAATAATAACGCTAGTAATAAGTGGTTTAACCATAATATTAACCATTATAATTATAATAAACAATTCTTGCAATTGCATAAGAGATAACTCGCTACGAACACAGAGTCTGGTCATGCAAATAATGGCCCGGGAGAAGGGGGATCGTTGCTTGGGTGATCATCGGTGTTACTCGAAAAGTCGATCGTATCAAGTGTGATTAAATGATCGAATCTCTGTCTCGACGATGACGGAGCGGTGACAACGAGCGGTCGTGTATCAGCAATGATAAATACAGTGTCATCACCCAAGCGTTAATGTGCTGCCAAAAGCCAGCTCACCGTCGATCTGGTTCGCGTGCGTGAATTACAGGATGAATTACAGGAAACACACATCCATTCACTACTGAAGCTACGGAAGAAGAGAGTCCTCCGGGTGATCCACGCCAGCGAACCAAAGTGACAAGAGCGGCTGCAATGGCGAGAGGGGGAGAGTGGGGGGGCAGGGGGAAAATTGGATAGTCAGCGGTTATCGGCAATATCGTATAATATGGATGTAGGATGTCGTAAGCCGTCAAATTAATAATATTCTACTGCAAATAAGTTCAACACACTATGTCAACTGCAACTCCGCAACCATAACGACAGAGCTAGAATATGGGTAAGAAACTATTATCGATAGATGCGCAGCGATCGGTAGATCCGATCGGTTTTCCGTGCGTGGGGAAAGCTTTGTCACAATGGAAATGATCATTGGTTTGAATAACGGTTGGACGTAAGCTCGTACGCGCTTCTTTATTCTATGCCCATGTATATTATATTCTCTGTGCCTCACGGTCGGAAGTTAATTGCGTCGAAAGCAAATTCAGTGTGCAAGCGTAATAGACACGTTTTTTGACAAAGTAAGCGGAAATGAGCGATTCAATTGAAAGCTGCGTGTATTTTTGGTCTAATTCATGACAAAGATTTCAATTCTCAAGTCGGTCGAGATCGATCTTTGAAGGCAGACATCCGTCCTTTAAAATTACACAAAATCTGTTCACGTCAGTTCACTTCGACTTTTTGACAGGATAACATCACTTTTCGCAGCTATATGCTAATTCGGAAAGCAAGAGCACAAACGCGTTACTCATAAACGTCCTAAATGGAAGAATAGTGTTACACGTCAATATTCCGTCGCGAAAGCCGGCTCTTTCACAGCCCTTTGAATCTACGTGTCATAAATCACGCCATTGTCCAATAAAAATGCGAACAGTTCCGGCGAAATAATCTGATTTCTTCAGAATTCAAAATATTTAGATATTTCGTATAATTATAAATTCGATAAATTCGTGCACGCACGACGCATTTGAACTCGGAAATTACAGCGAAAATTACGAATTTCGTGTGTATATCAACGCGATGCATGCGATACCAACCAAAAAGGATATGAATTGTCATAACTGCACCTTTTTAAAAAAAATAGAGCAAATAATTGATAAAATTCCTATTTAACATGATTGGCTTAGTTGGACAATTTTTCGAAAAATAATAAAAATGCTTGATATTTGATTGAATATTAAAGTTGAAAAATAGACTTTATAAAGCTCTCTTGATACAAAAAAATGTAATTTATATAAATTTATAATTTTATTATTTTAATTATATATTTCGTACTATAAATATAATTTGTAGCAATATTTAAAGCGATAAATGATTAGTTTATTAAAAAAAATCAATTATGAGGAAAAGAAATTTAATTTTTAAGTTTTATACTTATACTTTAATAGTTAATACATTTGGGTTAACAAACATTTTTTTATTTTTAGATATTTTTAACATTTTCAAACAAAAACAAATTTAATATCTCTGAAATAAAAATCACTCAACTATGCCAAGCAATTAGAAAAATTGTGTTTAACAAAAAATATTAGCAAGAGAAATTCATAATTTCCATACATATTGAAAAAAACATTTAAATAAAATTCAGAATGTATTTCATGCCCTCTGGTTTCTCGATACGCGTTCCCTTAATTATGATATTATGAGCATGCAATATACACGCCCGACACTCGTAACAGCTGTCCATATCGTAATTGCTACTTGCAATAAGATGCACTGCGAGAAAAAAAATAAACAAATAGATATTGAAGCGTACAAGGATGGAAGTTGCTCTTAGATGTAGCATTAGATTCAGTCGTAACGAATATAAAGAAATGTTTAAAAGACATCCCGACAATATCCTCATCCACAATAACGCGCAACGTTAATCAGACAAGCGATTCAAGACAATGGCATGATAGATATATAATAATATGTATATGTATAATATATAGATACATGGCAAACCGTTTAATGGCAAAGTACTAATTACTGTATAAGAAGCGTGCATCTCTTTCTTCGTGAATAAGTTCGTTCGTGTGTGCACGTTGTATGAATGGGTGTGTTTGTCTGTATGTATACGTGAGGGAGGGCGGGTCAAGGGGGGGCAAAGGTGACGACAACGCTTTCGAAATAGCATAATAATAATTATTGGTATAATAATAATAGACAAACACCAGATAAGGCAGTGGTTATTCGCAGTTATAGTTGCGGTGAGCAGTCGTGAGGGAGATGCCCCCAAAAGCTACGTGTTAGCCAAGGTTACCGAGAGATGCGGATTACGATGCGGTTTCGCTCCTCGAAGTGCAAACGTAAGTTTCCTGCCTAAGCAGTGCATGAGTAAAAAGAAAGCTGTTCATTTATCGAGCGATATCTGCGATAACATCCTTTTCCCTCGTTAACCTTGAAGGTTAGCAGCAATTAAAGTTCGAACTTGCATCAGAGCGCCATGTAGTTTCCAATCCTTTTAAAATCCGAAGATTATTTCACAGGATCGATTTAGATAGAAAGAGACAAACGTTGTAACGTATACAAAATTCATCATTCGCGCAATGTTATGCAGAACAATGCGAAAATGAGGAAAGGTAATGACAGATTCCCTGAAGTCCGAGTCAGCGAGAAAATGGTCGTGACTTCGCTTTTACGAGCTTCAGGAAATCACATGCCGAGCAGAGGGGTAGCATGATGATACGCATGCACGCTTCTCTCATCCGGTTCTCTCATCCGAATCGGCGCTTATGATGCAAATTCGAAACCGGATAAAAAACTGGTTACAATAATGAGTCTACCTGTCCGCAGCTGTCTGTGTAGACGACACAGTGAGCGTTTTGGGGGACCATTTGGGCCCCGACAGTGGCTAAGGCTGCTAAGGCGATCCACATGCAGCAAACGAGGCAGTGTTCGTACGATTTTTTTTTTCAAGTATCGATAGTTTTTTTGGTGGTTGTTCATTACCACAGTCGGTTGAATTCGGTGGAGAAGGCACCAGATCAAAGGAGACACGCGTGGAGCGTGTCCTCGGAGCATCCAGGTACATGTACGACAGTGAGATCGAATTCGTTTTATCGTTCAGATCCAAAAATTTTTTATGCGTATCATTCATTTAATTTTGCGTTATTGTTATTATTATTTTTTTTTTTTTAATTAAGCACTCCACGAAGAAACATGACGAGTCGTCGGTTAAATTGCAGTCGCAGCCGTTCGTCGTCCCGATAAACGCGCCGGTACACGAATAACGAGTAAAAAAGCGCGAGAAAAATGAAAGCGTAAATTACGGAAAACGAAAGTGTAAATCGTCGGCTTGTCGTCATGCCCGTCGTTTATTTATTTTTTTTTTTCGAGTTCGTTTACACGCATGGTCGTGCAAACGAGGAGGGAATTTCGGTGCGTTGGTTGCCACGCGTATGGAACGCGCGAACGTACGTGTGTATTCGAGCACGCAATATTATACACATTTTAAATTCGATAAACGACGAATGCATGTATCAAGGTGTGCCGCACAGACATTAATTCCGATTTTGTTCACGGGGGCATCGAGATTTGATGGGCGGACATCGAAATAATGCGGCAGCGGTGAACACATACCAAGCCAACATTTCAAGAATGTGTATGTATATATATTCATTATAAATAATATATATGTGTATAAATATATATATATATATATATATATATCGAAAATGAAAGATTACATGTAAATATATGCATGATCAGATAGAGACAAAATCGGGAAAAATCAATCAACCAGCCGAACCGAAGCACGTGATAAAGCGGAGAACAAGAACGCATGTGTCAGGTCGCCGCCACCCATCCACATACGCGTCACGTGCATATATATAATCGGTATTATTATATCGTTTATTTTTCGTTTTATTATCGCGAGCCGCCATTTTCGAGTCGCACGATGACGTTCGAATCGGTATGTCATTTTATTTCGTTCATTCGTTTGCCAAATATTTATCAAACGATTCGACGTGGCCACCAACGAACGAAACGAGATCGACGATTGTGAGAAACAAAAAAGAAGAGAAAAAGGGGAAAGAGGAAAAGCACCGACAACCCATCACCATAGTTTCGTCCATGGTTAACGAACACGAAAAAAATGATTAACGATTTTGCATCAAGTTTTAAGTGGTGTGCAATAACATTGACGATCCGTGCGTACGCGTTTTGTTATTACATATTTGTCGTTTATCGTGAGACGCACGGGATAGTTTTGCGAATGGACAACGAACGTTTTGTTTTTTTAACATTAATTAATAATTCGTATTAATATTTTTTTGTCGTGATTTTCGGCGTAAGAGTGGGAGAGTTGTCACACAATCGCCACATGAGTGTAATTCGATCGAGGCAGGGCAGGAATCGGATAGGAGCCACCGTATGAATTGTGGATGTTTCGGGAGATCAATTAGAGGATTGGATCAGCATCACGTGGGCCACACAGGACGATGGGATTGCATCGGTCGGGACGAAAGCGTAGACAGGAATGGTGGAAACGGTATGCACATGGTGAATTTTCGGTTGAAAGACGCGTGCGGTAGGGTATCCAGGCGAAGGCAAGCATGAAACAGAAAGTTGAAAGAGAGACCATGAACGATCACGCTTCAACATGCACCAGTGGCGTGTGTGTGTATGTATATACGTGTAATACATAAATGTATTGGCTGGCACACATTCGTCTTGTACAGAGCCTGTCGTTAGAAGTCGCACGCGCACGCCGATTCATTTCTTGCGCTGCAAACGAATGAAGAGATATATATATATATATGGCATAGTATATTAAACTATACGTGTCTAATAACCCGCTTAGTTCCCGAATAAGATAGCGAATCCTTCGAACGAATACGCTCTCGTGCATTCCTCTATGAAGCTTTGCGTTTCAAGTACACCGTGTTCGCATGCGCTAGTGAGTGTTTATATCGAGTTTTGTCGAGGTGACAGTTTGATCAGGCAAATAGGTACAGATGACTTCCCATTTGGAGCGATCGATGCATTCCCAGAAAATATTCAGACAGAATTCAAATCTGTGTAAATCAAAATCGCTTCGAATTGCTCTAACCATTTTTTCCTTTTTACAAAATCTCTGATTATATAGTTATACAGTTGCATTCATTTTCTAATAAATTCAAATTTTTTACTTTGAGATATAATAATACTGATTAATTGTAAATAATTAAAATTGAAGAAATTAATCTCTAAAAGTTAATTTTTTTATACCTTATTAATTAAATTATTTTTCCAATTGCATTTTATATTATACATTTTGTTCTCAGATATCGAATTAGTTTTTTCTTAGGTCTGTTAATTACCGTAATAAACATTTTTAGTTAAGACATTCTACTACATCGAAATAAAAATAGATTATTCGTCATACTTTTCATAGATATATCTCAATCCTTTCAGAAAAATTTAAATATTTTCTTATTTATTAAATATTCTTGTTCGCGAATTTGATTTTCACATTGGTCTCTAGGAAACGCACTTAGCACGCAAATCGGGGACTACTTATTAAACTAAATATATGTCATACAGAAAAGACGCAGAATGCTGAAGTAAGCACATAAAATCCGTATCTCCTACAGAGTATGTGATTCTGTGCTCTATAAGAAAGTAGTCTATTAAATATATTATAAGTACACAATTAAATGACGATGGAGCTAAAGCATATGTAATACAATAAAGTGCTACTGCGATACTTACATTGGAAAGAGTGCTGCATGTCGATTTTTAATATCGGCGCAGGTATGCGGGTATGCAAGAAGCGTCGCTTGCGTTCAAATTCTTTAGCGCAGAAGAAAAGATAGACAGCAATATATTGATTATATTATTAAGTGGTGAATATCTGGTAAGGATCATGAAGATAGCTATATTACAAAAGCACATATAACTTTTATTAGCCACGGAGCGTAGCAAGTGACTTATTCGTATTACAGTACAGCAGAACTACTAGAATTTCCGTGGAAACTGCGGTTTCTCTCGGCTTCTGTTGATATAAAGTGCTTCAACGCGTAACAAACAAAACAAGCAGTAACTAGATCGCCGCCGTTCGACTATTAATAATGGACCAATCACGCTGAAATGCACTTTTTACGCGTATTCATCATTTGCATTCGCGAATCGTTGTATCCGGAGGATTAGAGGGTGGCAACAAATCGGCGAATCGCCGCGAATATGGGACTGCAGTTAATTTGCTTCATGCGCGAGCGCAGTACCATAAACTTTCGTATTTGCTTACTCGACACGTATACGTATGCAGTCGCATACTGCATTCGTCAAATTGTATCGGCCATTCTGAGTTTTTCTTTTTCAGACGGCTGCGCTGTCTTTGTCGCAGCCGCAATGTCGCGGCAAAATAGGATCGTTCGCAATCGATCGGCTCGTTGTGCGCGTTATAATCGCAGCGGAATTATGCCGATATGTTATAAAAGAAAAGATAGCGCGTTATTTGCCGATTGCAATTCGCTGCGAAATGGCTCTGCTCGCCGAACGTGGCGGAAGCGGCAAATGAAGCGCGACTAGAAGCAGCTAGCAAATCATTTTGCTGCGATAAAGTACGAGGCTGTAACTGACAAGATAAATTTTTAATTTTTTTCTGTAACATTATATAGCTATTGCTTTTTGTATGAAAATATTTTCGGAACTCATTATAGCGTTGTCTCTCTTTTCTCTCTTTCTCTCTCTCCCTTTTCCTCTCTCTTTCTTCCTTTCTCTTCGTAAATTATAATAAATACTATATTAAACAAAAGAGACCAATTATTGATTAAAATGTCATTTACTGCCTCTCAACTTATCACGCAGTTGCGTAGGCATCGTTACGATCTGCGAAGATCAATGACTTCAATATCGCGCTGATAAACTGCCTCCGAAATAAAATTTTTTGTAGTAGTGCAAGCGATTTAGCGGGGAGCTATGATCTTCAGCTTTTTTATCAAGATTTTATATTTACAAGAGGCTCATTGTGCCAAGCATTATGGAAGGCTCATTAGGCACACACGCACATCTTACGCAGGCTTAGCGATGAGTAACAAAGAAAGCCGGAAAGGAAGCGAAAGGAACGCGGGATGATGAAGTGGGGACGTATCAGAATAATTGAAAAAGGTCGCAATAAGTGAAACGAGTCCGTTATATCACATGCTTTAATTATCAATATCGGAATAATAACTTTTATTTTGAACAATTCTCGTATTCTCTATTTTCTCAATCCAGAATTCCAAATCGTCTCCCGGAAATACAGAAGCCGTATACTACGAACGTAGTGTAAATACTATCGGATTTCATCAAGGTAATAATAACGCGAATCTAATTACAGCCGTGTGCCTTCAAACTCATTCGTTCATGGCGTGCGATTATCAATCGAAATCAACGTAAACAGAGAAACTTGTATTGCGTCCCAAAATTTATTCTTACCCCACGTTTGAAATATACGACTTGCGAGAGCACGATAAAACGCGATAAGAGCGCCGACCTTCTTCTCGATGACGATCAACCATCTTTGCCGAGGAAGTTTGATGTGGCGATTGTATAGAATAATAGGATCGAGAGGCCAGGGATCGACGTGTGTTCGGGAGGGTATTAACATATCCGCGGTACATCTCCTCCGTGCCTCAAGAATATCGCAACTAAAGCGCGGGAAAAGCCGTGAGAGTGTGGAAACGGGAAGCGTAGGAGGTGAAAATTAGGAGAAAAAGAAGTTGAGAAGAAGTGGACAGCGAGTCGTGAATCGTATGGCACTTTTTTTACGGTGTTCGCCATAGTAAAAGCGGCTAACATCTACGTGGTCTTTAACAGGACTCGCGTGCTTGGCGTAACTCGTGTGCTCTCGGCGAGTGAAAAAAACGTCGCGAATCGTAGGAAAATTAATTCCGCGACGATTCGCAGACGAACAATGATGCAACGACGGCAAGAATTTCGCCAAGGGCACGCGACAAAATGAAGGAATACCTCGTTTAAGAGCATCTGCGGAAAAAAATGTCGAAATTAACGTAAGTGTAATTGATCCGCGGGAAATTGCGATCGGCGTAACGTTGCATCGATCGCAGCGGGTACGCAAACAGCGTGATGTAACATCGAAAGGAAATAGTAAAAATTAAAAAAATAGTTGAAAAGAAAGTAGTTACGATACAAGCACTGAGTCAAATAGATTCCGAATGAGAGGAGATTAAAAACAAAGGAAGCAGGAAGCGAGGCTAAGATTGTGAGCAATAATGGGCGCAATATCGAATAATACACAAGTATATATATAATATATATATGTATAAATATAAATTATTACAAGGGATTAGCGAGTCTCGGGAAGTTCTGTTTCAATTTTTTTTTATCATAGAAAGAGATGAAATAAGAAGAAGCATTAATAAAACAAATATTCATGCATTTCTCAAGCATTATTATTACAAATACTGGCTGACTCCTTGACAAACCCCGTGCACGCGCAAAAAAACGCATTCGAGACTGACGAGATCGACTACATCTCTCTATCTCGAGTCGGCGCAAGCTGTCGCGTTTCATCACTTTTCGTCGTGCCTCGCGCGAGGGCGATGTTAAAACCCGATCGCATCAGCGCACACACATAAACGCGCGAGTACATACAACACGATGGTGAATACGAACGAGAGAATTCGGACAGATTCAAATGGATCCGCGCGCGTGCGTACAATTGTTAAAGATGCGCGTGGACTTTTACATCTACATTCCCGAGATCGTGCGTAATGTACTCTCGACATATCGATATTACATATGTGTGAGCTCTGGGTATGTGTGTGTATATATGTTTACATACGTATATGTATAATAATGTACAATGAGAAGAATTATAAGAGACAGTACAGTACACAATAATAAATACTATGCGTGTATAGTTGTAATCGTAAAACGTTTCTCTTTTTCTCATCATAATAGTGTATTCGAATGTGTGTGTATATGTGGTTATGTATATACACAGATACATAGTCCACAAAATAATTTCTTATACGTGTAATTAGTTACCTTGTGGAATATGTCCTTTCCTTCCTTTCGTTGCATCGCGTTAACTTATATATGCAACAACGACAACATGTACGTGTCTGTGTGTATATATTTACCTTAATAAGGGTATATAAATATAATTATATATCGTGTAAGTTTCACTTTTTTTTCTTTATCTGTAGTGCTTCGCTCCTGCGTCGCGTGTCTAAATAATATAGGCATTTGTTGTATACGTGTTCTCTGTGTGCAATGATGTATAGAGTGCAAGGGGAAGGCACTTCCGCTGTTTTGCCGATGTCACACCGAGAACACGGGATTGCGTCTCCCACTTCTCCATCGTCCGCGTACAAGACACCCTACACTAATATCCTTTAAAAGAATACACTCTCGTCTAGTAAAATATAATGAACATTCCTCTTCTTTTTATGGAAGTAGTAGCTTTGCGATAAAATAATCACAGTTCTAAGGAAACATTTTGCTATATTTGATGCAACAACGGCGACGACTGATCGATCGCTCGGACCAATCGCGTCGAGCCCAGAACGCAATTCCGAGTTTTCGGTGTGAACTCAAAAAAAAAAAAAACCAGCCACTCTCTCGATAATGTACGTATATAATTTATAGACATCAAGTTCAGGAACCCTAAAAGTGTCAGTCCGTAATCGGTATTTCAGGCTCGATCCTATCAACTCTCATTATCCTTATAGAGTTGTCGTTAAGTCGAATACGGAACTTCATCGCACGTCATCGTCGAATCCTCGGCTTCGGTCCAAGGCCGTTAGGACTTTGCTTATGGATTAATGTATTATATATCGTCATCTTCTCGAGGCCCTTTAGCGCCGATGACGTCACGTGTATGATACCATGATGTGATGCGTGGCATCATAAGTACTGATCGTGAGTTCAAGATTGACGCCATACAAGGCACTGAAAGGGCTAATCTTACTATACTACTCCAGTGCCACGCGTATGCGAGAACAATGTGCGCGTGTATACACGTATATATAAGTGTAATACATTACATATTATCACATACCGCACACATGTTTATTTTAAAAATAGAAACAATTTCTTCCTTCTGGGACAGACGCCTCAACAAATTCACTTAGTCACTAATATAAAACGACTTCGAAAAGTGTTCTCGCGTGGTATTTGTTATGGAAGACCCCATGATATTTTTGAGAATTCTCTAAAGTGAGAACCACCTCTGACTTGCAAATCTTAGTAAAAATCTATCCTCAAGACAAATAAAATTACGTTAATTAT
Organism: Cephalotes varians; assembly: GCA_037157785.1. Taxonomy (NCBI): domain Eukaryota; kingdom Metazoa; phylum Arthropoda; class Insecta; order Hymenoptera; family Formicidae; genus Cephalotes; species Cephalotes varians. The sequence goes on along the minus strand of JANQDE010000049.1, from coordinate 1,317,600 downwards.
AGAACAATTTATTGAGTATAAATTACAAGTATTTAAAAATATATAGAATCGTCACTTTAAAAGAAGAACAATTACAGTTTAGATGGAAGAGGTATTTGAATTTATAATTATTCGAATATTATCAAAATATGCTATGTTTATGTATGCCATTTACAATTATATGTAAAAAAATTATAAGATAAGCAACGACATCAAACAAGAGATATTTTTCTCCGAAATCTATAAAAGTGTTGCGCGTTGCTCTTTAAATTATGTGCAGTAACCGTATAAATACGGTTTAAACTGTTAATCGTACAATTTACGGTTTAAACTGTTTTACGCGATTCGTTATTATTAATTAAATTATTAATTAAAATCAAAAATCAATTATTAATTAAAAATCGCTAGTCTAGAATCATTATAAGATAATCACATTCTATACAATCTTGTGCGTTTTCTGCATAAGTGACATGAACCCTTGGAAGAAATTGTTTCTAATATCGCGGAAGAACCGAGGAAATTGTGAGAAAATGTATATATTTATTCTCCATTCGTATCCATATCTTTCTCAGGTCAAGAGGAGAAATATACGACATTGTAATTCAAATAAAATTTCTTAGCAATTGCAATTTGCCAGGTCACGGCCAGAACCAGGATTAAAACTAAATTTTTACGAGAGAGATTTAAGATGAGTATATCGCGAACTTTTCGCACGAAGCGATAAAAGTACATTTCACTTGCATACGTGCCGGGATTCTGGGAAATATCTCATCCCGCTCTGTTCTTCCGCGTTTTCGTGTACACAAATTTCTACCGCCGTACAATTCGTTCACTCGGTTTTTTTTCATAAAAATTATGATACGATCGGCCGTTTCTTCTCCACTAAATGTGCCAGCGAGTGTGCTCTCCATGTATATGTATGTGTATATATATAATTATATTTAATATATGTATATAATATATTATATGCGATATCATATATTATATATAACATTATTATATATAATACATATTATATATATTATATACTATTAAAATATATTATATATGTACACAAACATTTATATATATTTATATGTAATTCTAACATATACAACAAATATCTTTCAATTTCGTCCTGTATATAAAAAAAAAATTATTTACAAACGCATATATACATATATACACATATATATATACACATATGTATACATATGTATATATGTTTATAACTATACATTTGGACTTAAACAAACTTTCAAATCACTGGCAGACGCGTGAATACGGATATGCGGAAGAGAGGAAAGTAGATGTCAGTGTGAATACATTTCTCTGTATTTTCTCGCATACAAATTGCGCTCTCTCAGCTAACACGCATAACAACTTTTCTCTCTTGCCGTCATACGCGCGAATTAATAAAAATATATGCAGTGTCTACCATGTAAGTCGTGTAAGTGTCTTAAGTGTAACGTTTGTGCGGTCGTGTACCACGATGCGCATGTGAACTCGTTTTCTTTCCATCCTCGAAGGTAACAAAATTGACGAGACGTTTCTCTTCTCGCCTCACCTCCTTCAAGATTGGACCGACCATTTTTTATTCTTTCTCCTCTGTCTTCCTCCAATTCCATATAAATATATCCGCATATTCCACGGATTCGCCGTTTCTTTTTCTCTTTCTCGATTATTTTCTGTACTTCTCTCATTTGGCTAAATGCATAAGCTCGTAGGTCGCAATTGACGAAGTTCACTGTGTGCAACAGACTCCCCCGAATTGAATCCATCAGGACAGAAGAATACGTTGTGTTCGAGCACGCTTATGCTAAAGATATAGATATGCTAAGTATAAAACAAATAACTATTCTATGCATATGACAATTAAGGGCCTACCGGAAGCGTTGCATCTTCCAGTCGAATTTACTTGTCGATGTGCAAGGTGTTTTTAGGAAATATACGATCACTATATATAGACATAATATATATTCTTATACCTAAATAAAAAAAAATCAAATTAATAAAAATTTTGAAACAATTTTCTTTAAATATTAACAAATATCACGCATGAGCTTCATATAATCCAAAATATATCATGTGATAACGAGAAAAAGTTTTTTTGAATGTACATGATATTAAACCCAATGTTATTTGCGTGATTTTTTTTCATTTTTAACATTATTTAACTTTCTTCCAAAATGAACAAATAAAATAAAATTTTAAACATATTACTACAATATATAAATAAGCAAACCGTGCTCTAATAAAATAATCTAACTTCGAATAATAATTATTTCAAGAATTCTAATCGCGAACGCTTAATTAACACTACGGACTTAAAGGCAAGTATCGCATATAACGTGACATAGGCCGAGCGTCGTTTTCAATCTTCCTTGTTCCGGACGTTATACGTTAAAATTTGGACGAATGGCTATAATACAAAAATTTGTGTAATTTCGAAATAAAAATATTGCGACGCCATTTTTACGGCGCAAATTGACTTATTTACAATTTAGTCTATTAAAAGAACAAAATGGAGCCACGTAACGACACATAACATTTTCAATAGTTCTCTGCAGTAAAACAATGCTAATTATCGGCATAGTTAAAAACTATCTCTATAAAGTATATCGCAAATCACTATTACTCTAAAAAAAAGATCAAATAATAAAATAAATGATTAATGTACTTGGTGACTTCGGTCACGCTCAATTATTCGCAAGCTCGCTCGCCTTCTCTCGAACGCAGTCTTTGCCGGCAAGTCGAAATTTCCAGTCGAAATGAAACTCAGGTTTATTTCGACAAAAATAAGATCGGAACGGTAGTCATGTCTCCCTCAGTCATTTAAGTAAGCAGATAATATGATGGGAAAAAATCCCATATTTCTTCGCATCGTTCATCGTTTTCTTCTCTGCAATTGTACGCTCCAAATGGAATTGGGTCAATAAGGCACTGTTCATCGACAATGTCTGACTAGAAAATGAATCTATTTTCGGAACTTGTTTTTTTATATCATTATCTCTCGTCTCGCAATCAACTGAATATTCCGTCCCTCTCGCGAACGAAGACCGATTTCTCACTTTTTGAGCACCGGCGATGGAGATTAGTATCTTAGGACTGCACTTTTGTCTTTCTATATTTTTCGTTCCATCGAAATCGATATAGTCGAAGATATAAATACGTGATTTTTCAGTATCGAATAAAATTAAAGCTAATAAATTGCAATTCGCGCGCGACATTTTGTATATGATATAAAGAATGTATGCGTGTGTGTGCACGCGCGTACGCGCGCGTGCATACACACACACACACATTCCTCTCTCTCTCTTTCTTTCTCTTTAATATACTTTTATCAGCAAAATAGAAAAATCAAATAACAACGTATGACAAGAAGTTCACTAATCTTCACTATGTAATTTATACCGAAAACTAATTCTAGAACTAATTCTCACTGGATTATTGTAAACTAATGTATCAAATATTCATTTAGCACAATTTTACAGATTTGATGTATTTTATTAATATTAAAAAGCACTTTCACTTCCACAAACGCTATTATTTCTAAACACGATTAGCCGTTTTTATCTTGGCCGAAACTACGAAACTACGAAAATTGCGAAAGTCTATTCAGAACATAATAATTGTTACAATTCATCATTTCCCCGCAATTGAACGCTAATCGTAAACATACTCTAGAATTATCTAAAACACACTACTACCGCGATCGGTAGCGGCAATACGTCATCCGTAGCGACTATTGCGGAATCGTTCGTTCGTTCTCGCGAGGGAAAGAATAGTGCTCGAAGAAAGGAACGGCATTCTCGTGAGAAGAGACGAGTTCTCCCGAGCCGGTAGGCGAGAACATCTTTACGACGTCTTCATTTTCTTGTACGGTTGCATGATCACCCCGGAGCTCACGGGGATCGCTACCTGCGGCTGCGCCGCTATCGTCGCCGGATTGCCTATCTGCGGTACACCCGCGGCCGCAGCTGCGGCCGCGACGCCGGCCGGTACTCCAGGTAGAACGGCATACGGATTCTGAACATAGGGATTGGTCTGTACGGTCGCAGCGCCGGGTATCGACGCTTGAACATACGGATTTGGCAAGATCTGCTGTCTGATCAGGGAATATGGATTTATGGGGGTCGCTGTGGGCGGCGGTCTGGAGTATGCCAAGATACTCGCGGACAGCGGTGAGGTCAAGGCGCCCGGGATACCGGCCAGACTCGAGATGACGGGTCTGGGAGTCGCCGCGGTGGCTTGTAGACTGGCTGCCGCCATAGCGGGATTCCCCGCCGCGGCGGGATTCATGAGATTTTGTTTGTTCAGAGCGACACCGGTGTAATTAAGCGCGGCGAGCTGACCAATACCATAAGATTGCGAGGCTTGCGAGAGTTTGATGGCTTTAGCATAGTTTTTCTGAGCCACTTCTTTGGCAAGAGCCGCTGGATCGAGAGGGGCTGATAATCCGGAGGCCATCCCGAGGCTGAGCATATTTAAACTCGCCATATTGGAGGCAGCATTATAATTGCCCACGGAGGTCATCGGTGACATATTCGTCATGGAGGCCATGGAAGCTATCGAGGCCATGTTCATCATGCCAGACATTGAGGTCAGGCCGGCCATTGAAGTCAACGGACTCATCGCTGGTGGCAGCGCCAGCTGGTTAATTTGGTGCTGTTGTTGTTGGTGTTGGTGTTGCTGTACCTGCTGCTGCTGCTGCTGCTGTTGTTGTTGCTGTTGTTGTTGCTGCTGCTGCTGCTGCAGCGATGACGGACTCGAATGATTCAATTCGGGGGAGTTACGCGCATTTTCGACATCGTGATTCTGCGTGGAAATCGACTGCTTATTATTGCCATTACTATTATTACTGTTATTGTCAGTAGTTGGAGGTGGCGGCGGCGGATTGTTGCAGGGATCCATCAGTACGCCATTGTTGGCGTCGGCGCAGTTATTGACTGTGGCGCCAGCTCCCTGGGAGGAGGAGGATTGCACCACTATCGCGTGGTGGTTGCTTTGCACGTTCGGGGGTTGCACGACCGATTGGTTAGAGGTTTGAGTGGGTAGGGGTGGTGTTCCAGTGTACTCACATGACACAGGCACGAAGGGCTGCTGCAGCTGCATTAACTGCTGATAGGTCGTCGCACCGGTAGGCTGATAGACCGGCATGCCGGACTTGTCGGCCGCCGGTCGTTTATACGGAACCATCCCTGGGAAGGCCTGCAAAAAGAATTGCAAAGAGATTCGCGATTAAAATGGGCTTGTGATGTGAGTGGCGTGGCCACTCGAGCAGAAGCTTCCTCCATGAAAGCCTCGACTCCGTTTCGGCCGGGAATACGATATATTGTTCTCTTTTGCGTGCTCATGAGTTTTCTTGATCCAGCCGTGCAGGGGACGTCGGGTTTGACATTTTCCACAAGACAGTCGGAAGGCCGACCTCTTTCGTCGAACACAATCGAATTCAATCGTAATTCGTAACAAATTGGTATTTTAAGATGAGTTGATATTGACATATTGTTACAGCGATTCTTTCGTTTTTTTTGCAAAACAGCGATACGTCACATGTACCACAGTTGGGAAAAGTCACATGTGTACATTGTAACGATATTATCACTGACTTACAAAGAAACGATCGCTGCTATCGTTAAGTTAATAATGCTCCATTTTAAGACGCTTGCAAATTTAATGATAATTTAAAAAGAATTTTGTCAGTAGAATTTTTATATCTCGCTGTAAAAAATAAAAATCTTTCTCAGACAAATATCTCCTGGATGGGGAGATAATATTAATCGCGAGTATAAATGGAATGATACGCGCGAAGAAATGGATCACAGCCATATGAATTATGATTCAATGTTTAGGTTCTGCACTTACAAAGTTCTCGTAGTAGAACGATCCGACAGACTTCATGTCCATCTGCAACAAAGACAGGATCGGTTTCAACTAATTTCGAGGACGAGGCGCGTTACGTCTGTATAATTGGATTTTCGAGATGGGAAACGAGAGAGGTGTCCTGTCTCAAAGAAACGGGGAGAGGGGGATAGACGGATGGCGCGGTAGAGAAGGGTGTGGTAGTGTGTAAAAGTTGTGCCGATGACGCAGCTTGCGGCGACGTTCCCAAACGACGACGTTTCGTTGTTGGATAACTGCAAAATGTTTCGTTCGTTCGTTCTTTCTTTCTTTCTTTCTTTTGCACTTTTCCTCTGTTTCTACTATTGGGAGCGTGTCAGAAAGACCAGCCATTAGTATCGAGGACCGTGCGCGGCTCGATTAAAGAGAGACCGTCGCCTTACATTAATAAACGATCAAAATACCGATCGGAAAACTGCACTGTCGCCTTCCTATTAAGACTATTGCGAGAGCGAAAAAACAGAAATCGCGCTGTAACAAAATCGATGCTAATGTCCGATTTGAAAGCTTTTCATCCATTTTCGCGAGATAAATGTGAAGACAAATAAATCTTTTCTTCTTTGCGAACAAAACGGAGAGACTGAAGAGAAAGATATAAAGAGAGAGATAGAAATAGAGAAAAAGAAAAAAAGAAAGAGCAAGATCGACAAGAGATATTAATAAAAGGCGTAGTTGGGTTTGGCTCGGAGAACAAAAGGCTTCGCGATACCGACGTGATGCGAAAGTTGCACAACACGGATTCACGAAAGCTGGTAGGCTTGCGGTGATACTTGGTGAGCGGTCACGTTGGTAAGTCGTCTGCGAGAGACAGACGCGTGCGCAACAAAGAGGGGAAAGCCAAATCAAAATCTCTATCGAGGTGTAAAACACGGTCGAGTTAGAAGCTGCGGTAGACGAGATGCAAAAGCTTAGAAGCTGACTTATTATAAAGTGGCCGGGGTGAAACATATTGTCACAGCGGCACAGATACATACATATATGTATATGCGTGTTAACACGTGTTTCCGCGTGTTTGCTCACCAACAAAGGACTCGGAGTCGTAACGACGCACGGATACAATTTTCAAGAACCGCGACTTTGCGTGCAAACTTCGAACGACTCCGAAGTCGCCTTTGATCGCCATATGTGCTTCGCGACTAATGCAGAAAATAAACGTAATTGCGAACGTTGCCAGTAAGCGTGTGCGCGAAAGCGAATCAGCGTCACACTGCATTTTGTTTGCTTAAAAATGTGTAACCGACTATCACGCAAGAGGCAACGTGTCTTTCAACTCTTTATCATTTATATCGAGCGTTGCTGCTTACTAAGATTTTCAAAAATATATTAATATAGCTGTAGCAAAAGTTTTCATCGAATTTTTACTTCTCCGATCGTTAAGAATTCTATAAAACAAAAATGCTTTAGAACTAATGCTCTTTAAAGTTAATAATATAAAAGAAAAAGAATTATAATAGCGTATTCCTTTATAATATTATAAATTACAATAGAGCGTTATTCCATTATAAATTATAATAGTCATTATTCCTTTTAATAAACTTAAAAGCGGCTATGCGCTAATCAAAATTTAATATTATAACTTTTAAAAATTGAGTATAAATATCTATCCAATGATTTACATATCTATAAATTAGACTATAATGAAATTCATTTAAAGTTTGCTAAAAAAATATTTTTTATCTTTATGCACTATAGCCAGAAAACTTTCGGCTTCGAATTTATCAAAGAAAATCCGTAATTCCCATATCTTATAATACATCTTGTATGCGTACAGCGAAAATCCATTCACATTTGGCTGTCTCGATGTTATCACATTTCAAAATTTTTGTTTTAAAATATTGATACATTTCTGCAACAAGAGTTTGCATTCTTATGAATTTATATGGATTCTATACAGGCACTTCTTTCTCTTCGCGTATTGAAAACTCGCGTACCGAAAATAGCGAGAAGTTATGCACGCTTTCTAAAGGAAGTCTCTATTTGTACAGCGAAAATCCATTTTCGTTCTGGCGTTCAAAGTTAAAAAGTTGCACATGGATAAAATTACGATTCAAACTCGTACGAATCTGTCGATCGCGCTTCAGACGTTGATTGACAGTATTAGCGACGGAGAGATAGAGAGAAAGAGCGAGATATGTATGTGATATATATATATATAAAGACAGAAGTAAAAGAGAGTATTAAAAAAAGTAGCGAGTGTATGTAAGCGATCTACAGTGCTTTTTAGCAGACTCGACGTGACGAAGATAAAGGAAGCCGTCACGCGGACAGCGAATCTCGATATTAAACGCGTCGCGGCGATGAGGATCCGATCCTCCGCGACAAGAACTGCCAAAACTTCGGTCATCGTCCAGAGCGTCGAGGGGATGACGTTACGTCCACCATCACCTCGGTAGTCGCTTAAGCACAACATGCATCATCGGCGCAAGCTCAGAATTTACACAGATCTAACGCTCCGTAGACGCAGCACTGCGGTACGCAGGATTCGTAGCATACCGCGAAAGTGCGAATCTTTAGGGCCTCACGACCCGCCCTCTTTATTCTCTTTTCCGTTTTATTTCGTGAGGGAGTCCTGACGTACGGAGATTAGAATCGACGGTTTCCTTACCGAGCTCGCATCGAAGCACGCCCGCACTTACGTGTCGATATTTGCGTTCTTTGCGTTCATTCACAAGAGTTTTTTTCGTTTTATTAATCCTTTAACGTTGAGAGATCTCCGATTCTTTAATCCTTTCAAGATTTTTCGGTTGTCAAGCAGTTAAATTTTTCCTAGCAAATTACATTGTTGTTTCAGTTTTCTTCAATTGCCAACATAATTCTAGCGCCTCGGATAAATATTTTGTTAAAACAAATAATCAATTATTCGCATACTAATAAAGGACACACTAATGTAATAAGAAAGCTACTATTTACACGCTCATAAAATGTGATAAGAAACAGAGATATCGTATGCCGCGATCATATAATTTTTGCCAAACATTAAAGGATTAAAGGCTAAACATATTTTGAAGCATATCTAATTTGCAATCTAATTCGAATTTTTCTCAAATGTTTCAACAGTGCGTGCGTGTCTCGAAATGTAAAGCGCGACCAACGAGCAGATGACGGTCGTAGTGAAAGGTGTACTCCTTTCACGTGATCGTGGATCCATTAATTTCATTGGCCGGGGTAAATCGCCAAAGGGTAAATGTATGTTAAAACATATATGGTATTCGCCAGCCACGCTTAATATGTCTCCGCATGGACACGACTTTGATGGAATATGCACTTTGCGCACCCCCTCATGGAGAGAGATCTCTTCTACATTCGTGATAACACAAACACGTGGCTAACGATTGAAAAAAAAATAGTAAGCGATCTATAAATACATTACGAGGCGTAAGCTCTGGTACGAACAACATTGCAACGAACGACAGTGGAAAGCGAAACCAAGAGAAAAAAGATAGTCTCTAGAATTTTTTACGCGATTGCCTTTGGATAGAAGCCGATATCGTATACAATCCAAGAACGATACGAGAATAAACGATGTGATACAAGCATCACGGTAGATGAATCGGAATGTTATAACATCTTGCAAATCCTTTCGCGCTACTGAGTTTTAGAAAAACTTTCACTTTAATTAGAAACGATTTTCACTCGCGAAGCTGTACATGACGTTTTATTAATATTTTTTTGAGCAAATTTTTACTTTTTTGTTATCATGTGACGCGATTATTTATCGCGTTGCACAAAAGTCTCAATCGTGACGTCATATGATACCATCGTATAAAGGTTTCTATGGTAATATTCTACATGGTACCGGCGTTAGAGAGGTTTCAATAATGACGCCATACGTGGCATCGCTAAGCTCATAGAGGTTTCACTTATGGCGTCGTGTGTGACGTTATTGATATTCCAGTATGTACGCTTCAATCACCGTGCTGGCACAAACGCGACGTCTCGTATCGTTAGGCTTACACGCATCGGTTGCAAGGTTTCAAACATTTCCGTTTCTTTTTTTTTTTTTTTTTTGTTTGATAGAGAAACAGCGGGACTCTTGTTAGAAATAAAAAGACAAGAGCTAGAGCTCCAAGCGCGCTCGGCAGTGTATTCACAATCGCAATAACTGTATTCGTAACTTAAAGATACGACTACGTGGGATCTCCGGAAAATGGCCTGGAATCGTCTCGTCGCGGTCGCCCGAATTTTACCACAATGCGAGCGACACAAACTCCGCGATGTCGCTCGTAGCGCAGACCAAGGCGGGAGCAAGGTCGATTACATCTACGACAGAGAATGTCCGTTTGCAAAGTTTCTTCAATCGAGCACAAGCAAATACGAGCAAGTACGAGCAAACATCCGTTCGAAATTCTAGGGGATTAGCATGAGATTATATGACTGTCAGCGATTAATTTCTTGCATTCTGATTAATGATGTTGAAAATCTGTTAGTACCGCGACTCAATAAAGCTGACTAATAATAAATGCAGACAATATCTGACGTCGTATCACGCAATACGTATTCAAAATATCGTTAATGTTGTATTGTGAATTTATCGGTTAGTTTCTTATCGACGCAATATTTTCTTTTGTATCGAAAAGTATAGGAAATTTTGGAATACGATATACACACGACAGGATTCTCGCGAGAATCGCCACGATATCGAGGCCACTTTACCAGAGTCCAGCTACGAAAAAAAGGAAAGTGTACTCCATGCATAAGCCGTGGTACCATTAGCAGATCATCATTGGAGTCGCGCATCCGCTTCTTGCCGAGCTCGATGCTCGCCATACCGGCGCTCTGAAGTCCTCCGGGCATCGCAGTTGCCGGCACTCCTGATACTCCGCCAGCCAACGTACCCATTCCCGTCACGTTCGTCGGCATCGTCGCCGTCTGCGTTTTTTCGTATCGTTTCGTTCCGTATTTATTTATTATTATTATTTTTTTTCGTTTTCACACGTTGGTTCGGTTTTTTCCGATTTCACGTTTTTTTTTTTTACATTTTTTGCACACATTTTACAGATTTCAGGTTTTTGCAGCCGCATACACAGTTTTCCGTGCGTCGCCATGCGTCGATCACATCCGTTTACGTTTCGGCATTCCCGAGACATTTCCCAATCGAGATATTTGTCGTTTTTTCGTGTGTTAGCATATTTATACATATTTTGTTGTATCGTTGCGGCGGTCGTAGCGATGGTAGCATATACATTTTTCCGTATTTTTGGCACATGCGTGCGGTGGCATCGGTCGATCGTGCGAATTATTTGCGTTGGTACAATTTTTTTTTCGAGTTTCGGTCAGCAATATTTCGCAGGCGTTAATTGGCAGGTAGCGAAGCGCACGAAGGTATTGTCAGCAAGCATGTAGAAGCATCGTCAGGCGGAAGAGGGCAAGATAAAAATCAAAAAAAGAAAAACAGACCAGTTGAGGCTAAGGCAAGAAACGACAGTCGCGATATATTCTTTTTGTCTTATGTAAAAAAAAAAGAAAGAACATATACCCTTACGCGTGCGTGTATGTGTGTATACGTGTGTGCGTATGCGTGTAGATATGTAGCGTACAAGTGTACACGTTTGCGAGTTACACGTGGCTCGCCGTATCGCGCTTATATCAAATTATTCTCTCTCGCCCTTCGTGAATCGAAGGCCGCGATTTACACTCAAAGCGCTTATAAGCATCGTTTGTCCTTGTTTAATATTTGATAAACAACAAGGATAAATAATGCGCTTAAGCGCTTTGAGCGAATCAGACTGCGGCCGAAACGTACACACGTACACACATACACACGCGCAAGCGCATACACACGCATATACGCACGGGATTTGCAATATTTTTGAGCTCGTGCGATCGTGCGTAAGACGATCCGCCATTGCGTAATACCCACTGCGTATAAATACATCGTTCGAGTTACTCGCACGCGCATTCCGAATTACGTAACTCACCGTTTATCACGCCATTCGATCTTATTGTACAGATTAATATCTATCGGTATCGTTCTCTTCTTTATCATTTTAATTTTCTACTTTTCTCTTTAATGCAAAACATAAATTCAAACGAATTTCAAAGGCACAAAGCCAAAGATAAAAATATATATCATATGCAGATTTTTATGCGCGATCCAGATATCTTTACACGTTTCGAATAAAATCAAAACTTCTGTGAGTAGAACGCGAACGGTTTGAATCCGACGCGCGATCGCAACCTTTTTCGTCCGATAAATGCGGCTATGATAACGATATGAGCCATTTATATTATTATGAAAAGTTTAAAAAGATACTTTTCTTCACAATTCGTTGCGACAGCCATTTCGATACATAAAACCACGCTTTATATCAAAACGATGGCCTTTCATTTATCAGAAAGTCAAAAAACTTGCTTGACACATGTGTAATAAATGTCGCTTTTCGTTTCTAGCACCGCGTTTATCGGTCTGTCACCGCGTTATTCTTTTGGAATGCATATAGCGACACGACAACTCGCAGAAGGCAAGTTCCTATGAGATAGACACGAGTATAAATATTACTAAGTAATAATAATATATAATATATAAGCAATATAATATAATAATGCAGCTGTTAAGATAATAATAATAATAATAATAAATCATAATCATAGCACGTTAGGTGAGACCAACGGATGTAGCTGGTGTCAGCGTCAATCTGCGGGCTAATTGACGGGCTAATTCATTAATCGATATTAAGGAGAGAGATAGACAGAAAAGTAATACATCTATGTCAGCGGAGCACGATATCTATGGTAAAAGAAAAGCGTAAATTTTAACAATATTCAGAAAATCAAAATCGAACACAGAGCATAAGAAAGGGCATAAGGGACGCGTGGTACGAATGAGACCGGTCCCACTTCATCGTCCATCGACATCGGGCTTTCGGCTGGCGTTTCTGACTGCAACACCTGCAATAATCGAGGCACTCTCTCGAAGTTGATTAGTTTTGCGTCTCTGCCTCTCATAATCTATATTTGCGTGTGGACATTCATGTACAAGATATATATACACACACACATATATGACTCTTTGGCTTTTCACTCCACTTTTCTCTCCCGCTTTGCGTCAGCGTCCAGCCACCATTTGCTCTTCTCTTTCGACGTCTCCCTTGCGAAGCGGAGACAGCCATCGAGAGAGAAAGAGAGAGAAAGAGAGAGAGAAAGAAAGAGATAAAATTATAAGTACATATAATAAGGAAGTGGGGAAAAATTACAGAGAAATGCGTGCAAGAGACTATGAGTGAAGCAAAAGATGAGAGTCGTTTCTTAGGACTCATATTTCTCGTACTTTCTATCTTTACAGTACCTGAAAAATTTACGAAAGAGACATTGATTTAGTACGTCAATTAATTTACACCATCTCTCGCGAACATCCAAGTGTACGGTGTTCTCTTGTTCAAGTCTCCTTTTTCAAGAACTCGCTGTTGTCGTCGGCAACTTCTTTAAGGAACAGGACAATAGTGTGTGATTGTATTTTTGGTATATGTCTGTATAGTGTGTATTTATATGTATGTACATGTGTGACGGTATATGCATGCGCGTGTATACATTTACATGTGCGACAATGATTTTGTTCTGTACAGATCGATGCACGAGCTTGCGTAGCTCGCATGTGTCGTATGCGGTTTCGGTGATAAATTTGCACTCTTACGTGCTTGGGAACTTCGTGTCGTACACTTGGTAAACATTCAAGTATGGCATAACAATTCCGAAGAGTGCATCACGTCGCGACGATGCCGTTCAGCGTGGCCCTTGTTGGCGACGTCATACAGACAATACACATGATTACAAAATTCAATTGGAATACATCATATCGTATTGTTAAAACATTTTGTATTAAAAAAAATTTCAAAGCTATCGAGCATATAAGCGATATTTGTATTAAATCGAGATGACGGAAAATTTTTTTATCGTACGAGTTCATATTCTCTAAAACGTTACATATTATCGATTAATGATCGTTATTAAATTTTTTTAGTCAAAATGATACATGTCATAACTACATAATATTATTATTCTCTTTTAAATCTTGAAATTATTAATTTCATGAGATTTCAGAGTTGTGAGAAAACTTCATCGAATTTAAGAAATAAAAACAAGACTGCACGATTGAAATTTTCTCACGAGACGTCGAACCATCGACAGGCCATCTGAAAAAGGGAATAAAGCGAAGAGAACTGGTAAAACAAACATTGCCCCCGTATCGTGGTCGTGTTTCGTTTTCTAAAAGATCCACGTCCGTAACCTCCGAGGCAAATTCGGACGGAGGTGATTCCATCGGTACGCGATATGCACCCTTGGGAAATTGAAAACCACTTTTAGAGAATGAGACTTCCCTGCCAACAAGCTGGTCTGCCGCAATCATCCATGTGAGACTTTTCCTCCATTGTGTCCGGGTGTGGCTGCAGGTCTTCCGCGTGACGTCGCTGAAAGTCTTTCTCGCTCTTTCTCTCTCTTTTACTCCCGCTTTTATTTTTCTCTAGCCGTTACTTTTCTGACTTTTTATCCTCCGTACAATGAACACGATCGTATCCCGGAGACAAGTTCACGAATCGAAAACACGATGATTGAGTCTGCAGGAAACGGGGTATGTCCACCCCGCGCTGTTTACAAATACTTAATGACTTTGGGACGGCCGCCGTCCAGTCGCACTTTACACCAAACACGTTTGCAAAAATAATCCTGATCCAACCGTTCGTTAACCGGAATGAACTCGTTAATCAAATCGTTGATTTCTGACCCAATTTTTAGGACTGCGATTCTCTTTTAAGTGAAATAATAATAAGAATAATAAACGACAACAAATAGACGTTTGACCCACGTGACTTTTCCAGGTCAAGAGCGATCAACGGACAACTACGGAGGAACGATCTACTAATTTAAATCCTGCTTAATGAACGAATCGCGTAAAAACGAGTATGTTGCTAACGATTCCTCGTGTTATTTCGTGACTATGATTATTACACGAGTTTCTCGTGCTTTGACGCTAACGTTATCGCGATCGCACGCGATTGCGAGAATTAAGAGACAGATTTGACAACGGAAGTGGACAAAGCCATTTTATCGCCTCTGGCCCACACACCTCCCAACAAACCCGTCATATCTGTTCATTTCTTTTATTGTTTTTTTTTTTCGCTATCTTCTATGTATCTTTCAGGGACTCTTAGTGTAGCGTTTTTGTGTGGGGCAGCAAAAACAGCAGCGGGGTTGATAGCCGGGTTTCGTGCAGCACAGCTTGTCAGCAGGGTGGTGTACGTGTCATTCGTAAGAGATATCTTTTCTCAACTACGTCTTATTTACAAGAACATGATCACGTTCCATTTCCATTTTCACGGTTTTCCTTCACTTTGATTTAATTGAAGCCGAAAATGCCTCGATTGGCAAACCACATATAAATTATACATGATTCGTATATATGAATATCATATAAATATTAATAAATTCATTGAACATTATGCAATAAGACCTCTCAATTATTTAATTTCACGAGATCATTTTGCGTATAATTATCTAGTTAAATTGTCTAATTAAAATGCTACGTATTCATGGTATATGTTTACGTATCAATTTCGACAGGCGAAGTCACTTTGCCAATAATGCAAAAAACAAATTTAATAATACTTTTTTATATCGTAAGGAAATGGAGCGTGCACATAGCTGCAAAAGTATTCGTAATTATTATGACCTAAGTACCGAACAGGTGATTGGTGTATTGCAACTAGTTCTTTGCACCTGGATAGCTGCGATAGGCTGCTAGAAAGAGAGAAATAGAACAGTGGTGTTTTGGTGATGTTAACAAGAATTTTGCTTCGTGTACTACTCACTACACACTACAGAAACGGCTGAACATCATACAGGAGATGTAAAATATGGACGAACACAAAAGCGACAAACATGGGACGAGAACTAGACGATCGTTGGGAGAAAATCAAATAGTAATAAAAGAAAGTAATTGCACTGAAGAAGATCGGGAAATAATCGGGAAAATTTAGAGGTAAGGGAAAAAATGTCGAAATAAACATCTCTATGATAATTACATAGGAAACGATGTCACACTCCATCTTTTTTCATAAAACTAATGTAAATTGAATGAATAAATGCGTGAAGAAGGAATGCATTGTTGTGAATTGTATATAAGTAAAAAAAAAATTATTATTTCTTATAACATTACATCTACGATCATCTTAGTACAATAATGACTTTTAGTTAAATTTAATTAACAACTCACATGTAATATTTGTATATTGGATGTTATTAAATGATAGAGGTTCATCGTATTTCCTACAACTATCATATAATTGTAACACTGCGCAACAATTGGCCAATTATCGCTCCGTCTTAAACTGCTTTCGCGCGCGATGACATCGTATAAATATCCGTAATATAAATCGGCATGTAGAACTCAATACGTGTTCAATAGCGTGTGAAGCACGCAAAGAGACTATTGCTATCAAGAATGAATACGGCGTTCATATATATTATTCGATGTAGATTGGCGAAAAGCAGCGCAGCAATGAAAAGCTTCTTTTGACGCAAAATTAGGAAACTGAAAGGGAGGGTGATGATAAACATGAAAGAAAAGAGAGAAAGAGAAATTGTGAGACAGAGTAAGAAAAAAGGAACTATGGTTTCAGGGATAAAGGAGAAACAAGATAAGGAGAAAATAGAGGTTGAAGAGGAAGAGGGAACAATGTGCGGTCGAGGGGAACATGCGTGCACTTCGAGTCTTTTGTTCTCCGCGGGCGACATCCTTAGTTTGCACAAAAGACTTTCCGAGAATATCGCGGGAAGCGTATCGATATTCTCCTTATCCGATTTCTTAAAACTTTTGAATTTTCGTCCGTTCAGGCGTATCTCTTGATAGAAAAAAGTACAGTGGGACCGTGATATAATGATAATTAAGCGATATACGGGAGATAGAAAGAAAGATGTGAGAATATAAATGGAGCCAAAGCGATCAAGAAATTATGTACAAATAAAAAAAGAAAAAGAAAAAAGTAGAGCAATTTTTTCCCAAGCTTGTTAGGCAAGAGCGCGATTTTTTATTTATATATATTCTTTCTTTTTTTAGCATTTATAATTTTCGATTATTTCTTAAGTATACTTGTGACTGCAAACTCAGTGATGTTCTCGTTTGAAATATTAAAGATAAATTGTAATGTAATGTGATATTCTATACAAAATTTAACTAATCGCAAATAGATATGTAATAAGATATTTAATAAAAATTATATTGTATGAAACATATATGATAATATATTTAAATTAATTCATCCTTCTCCAATAACATGTATTCCCAAATAACGATTTAATATATCGTATCTATGATATCTATGAAAGATATGATATGTTAAATCGTTATTTGGGAATACATGTTATTGGTAAGCGATGTGTAACGCTACATTTATATCGTTGCACACACAAAGTTTAATTAATACATACTCTTTCAAATGAGATAATATCCATTACGTCACTTTAAGTCACAAAGTATCCACACTGTACGGTAGGGATTTAACAAATAACTCTTCTTAATGATAGAAATGCATTGCAATAACAGTAAAACCGCGATACACGTCTCCATCATTTTCCCATCACGACAAGCGACATCAACACCACTGTACTTTATTATCGCAGCCCAACAGTAAAAAGGGTAGAGCATCGGGCGCTACTTTACCCTTTTTGACATCAACCAATTTTCAGCGGAGAGATAATTTAAAAAAAAAAAAGAAAAAAGAGACGACACACTTGCATGAAGCACACGCCACATGGAACGATCTGCGAGGTCGAGGCTGGAAAGAGGCAGAAAGACAGAAAAAGAAGAAAGTAGAAAGAAAAAAATTATTAGTGTTCACGGTTGACCTATTAACATGAAGAATTTTTATAATGTTTAATGTCGTAACAGAGCTATACGAGTAAAAAAATTTTATAAAACCGGCTTTTTCATACATACTATATTTTCATTTTTCCTATGTCAACATATAATGTGTGAATCTAAATAATATTTCTGTCAACATTTTAAAACAAATTCTGTCACAAAAACCAGCAGTTTTTATAAAATCATTTATATTCATACTATATTGTGTTTAATAGGACAATCGCTGACACAGAATATGTGTCGGTGTTTTGACGCCAGAATCATACAACATCATGAAATATTTTCCTGAATTATTATATGTTAAAGAGTATCTTGTTTTTATTTGTTACGCTATTTCGATAATAAAATAAAGTTCTGTCGCAATTCACCGACAATTAAGATGGATAAATAAAAACAGAACAAACGGTTTGTGAAGAAAAAATAAAAAAAAATCCTCTATATCGGCTAAAGATTCAAAGAGGATCTGAGAGGGAAGATAGTGTAGACTTCGTTATCACATAAAAAGAAAAATGCTGGACAGGGTACTCAAATCAGTCGTCAGATTAGGAGAAATATTTGGAAAGGACAAAACAAAAGCGCAAACAAAAAAAATGGGAGAAATAAACAAGAATTGGGAGCAACAGAAAAGAAATAGAGAGAAATCGTGAGAGTTAATATATCAAGAAAAAGGAAGAAAACAGTAAGAAATGAAAGTAGTAAAGAAAAAAGAAAGAGGTAGAAAGAGAGAGAGAGAGAGAGAGAGAGAGAGAATGCATTACCGCAATGCTAGCCCGAGATTGTGCGGCCTTAATGTGGGCTTGAAGGTGCAGAGGGGGGTGGAAATAGCGGCAGGGGTCCCGATTGCATCGGCCCTTGACAGCGTCCATGCAGACCGTCACAGAGCCGTCCTCGTTCGCCTGCACCGTCTCGAGGGGGTGCGCAAACCGGCACTCCGTCTCGCCGCGTTTGCACGCCCCGCGTTGAAACTCGCGACATACCTACAGCAAGAGCGAACACGCATGGCATGGCACTCTATCTATGTGGGCAAAGGGGCTTTGGGGGCTATAGGCTGGGGGCTATAGGCTGGGGGCTGGCTGGCTTGGCAGGGTCGGGGGCACAAAAGTCAGAGAGAGAAATAGAGAGAGAGAGAGAGAGAGAGAGAGAGAGAGAGAGAGAGAGAGAAAGAGAGAAAGGGTCGTTGAGGGAGAAGGAGGACAGCTCAGGATAATGGGTGAGGCGATTGTTCAAACGGTCGCTGGTTCTCCTCCGATCGCATATCACACTGTTCGATGATCGCTTGGAGCTAGATGGATAAGACAGATGGTTATGTACAGAGGATGAAAGAAAAAGTGAAACGGATCTTTTGATCGTCTCTTAGTGATGAAAGAACGATAACATTTCGTGACATCGTGATAAATGAGAATTGATTTGCATTGGACCTTTGGAAGAATCTTACATTTTATGATGTATTCCTGTATTAATAATAAAATTTTAACACTCTTTTTATATTGCACGTATTAGATGGTGAATAAAAAAAAATAAGTTTTTGCAGATAGTTTTTCGAAATATAAACGAATGTACTCAAAAGAGTCAGATGCCTGTGTAATTTAATAATTTGTAAAGTTCAGAAATATAGGTGCATTAAATTATAGTAATTCAAAAGCAACAAAATATACATTGTAGAGCTATCGCCAGTGTTGCGACGTAAACTTTCTTATCGTACAATGTGACGGAAAAACTTCGCGAAGAATCGTGTGAAAGGGATTCCGGATTGACTCGAATAGGATAGTAACTGATATTGAATAGGAAGTTGAGATTTTTGTGAACAGCAGATACATTGAGGAACATTGGCGCGTTACGGAATGGGATTTTTCTACTTTGGCGAAGACGAGCATTGGCCGTGGATACACGTTGCGGAACATGCGAACACGCAAAAAGTCAATTAATGACTGGCTGGTACAGTAAACAACTTCAAAAGCGCTGCTACATCGTAATTTTACGGCGTACTTAAAAGATGCGGTCTCTCTCTAAAAAAAAATCCTTTTGTAGCGGATTAACTTTACTGACACAGAGCGTTAATTTATTAAGCAAACAGGATCCTTTACATCGTTACGCATTCTTATTCATCGCGTGAGCTTGTATATAAATTAGTTCAACAGTTTAAATAAAAGCAATTTAAATAAAATTCCGAAAATGTTGCAAAGATGAATAAATTGTACGTTACACATACTGTTTATATTAAACAGATTCTGAAAACTAATTTACGTAAAATAAATAATTCTTGTGAAATGACATTTATGGTTATTTGTCTATTGTAAATTTAAATTTCGCGATGCACATTAATATATACGAGGTAAGAATATTAGAATGTTGATAACGTGTGTCCACGGTTGACACCTGGCCGCAAAGGCTACTGGCTAGGCTTTTAGTGTGTTTGGCAGCCACAGAGCTCGTGCCGAACCTGGCAAAATGTACAGGCGAAACTACGTCGTTCTTTTTACACAAGATGGATGTATACAGTGAGGCAATAAAATATGCATAAAGAGAAGAGAAACTGAACAAAAGGTAGGACGGATAAAGAATAAAACATAGAGAAAGCAAAAGAAAGAGAAAGAGAGAGAGAGAAGAAAAGAGAGTGTTGAAAGAAACGAGAGTGAGAGTAGAATAACGTGTAGCTAGCAATTGGAACGAGTGATGCGAAAGAGCGTTCCATTTGTGGATTTCGGGTCTGTTTCGGGGGAGGCGTTAAAAAGAGCCAACCTGACATTTCTTCCTATCGGTAATTCTTCCTTTTTTTTTCTGGCCGTTGGTATGCCACCCTAGACACTTCTTGGCATTTACAATTAACTTAAAGATTTTATACTTAGTTCTCTATCACGTCTCTATTGGTTTTTTTCTATGTGTGCTTTTTATTTTAATGGAAAGGAAAACAATTTACGCCAAGGACAGATACACGTACATACGTCTAACGTAACGCTCATAAGAATCATCCCCTACCATGAGGACGCGAGTACTTTTTGCTGGGAATGGACGGAGGGTCCGCGACGCGGCCAGCCGACTCGTATTACCGGGTTAATTTTAGCGTGAGCGAGAGACTGGTGCTTACCAACGCCCAGAAAAGGGAGAAATTAGATCACTCTGCTCTCTACTAATGGAGCTGAAATACCGTGTTCAAATCTGTCAAAGAGGCGTAGCATGCCGTTACTCGGTGCACCCTCGCCCCGCCCAATAAGGTCGAAGGACACGGGAGTTGATGGCGATCGGGGAGGACAAGGGGTAATAATAAATGCCTCCACGAGCATCCTCCGGTGTATTATCAATCGGGTTAATACACGCATGTGTTAAAGGAAACTCTGCACATGCATCACGTACCATTCCCTGTGCATTTTCGCCGAACCTCCCGCCGAGAGAAGTAGGAAGTTGAGTAAGACGATTAGTAGACGAACAATACTCGGCTTTCCTTTTAAAATTTGGGCAATTGCGAAGACTGTTAGAAAAAAAATATCGATACCAAAAATATTTTAAAAGAAAATCGATGTTCGCTGATGCAATCAGCTAATCATATCTCCAGATATTGCAGCGTCAGGACGAAAATCTACTTCTCTCAAAGTGTGAGACTCAGAGCATTCTAGAGTACCATGCACATTATAATTTTGAAATCTACACGTTGAAGCGCTTGACGTTGAGTATAAAACATTTTTGTTGTTTTTCGATCGAATTTTATTCTTTTCCATCGAATAAATCTACTTTCATATGCAGGCATTGCACTCATACATGAGATTTACGCTCAATGGCAGCGCCAGCGGGATAATAAGCGTAATAGCGCATCACGAGCGTCACTTCCGCGCGCGAAGTGTCGCTCGCTAAGTTTGCTTTACTTTCGTGCCTGCTTTGTTCGAGCGGGTTAATTCGAGTGCACGCATTCGGGCGCTCGAATGTAAACCGCGGGTTAAAGTGCGCGCTTTCGGCAAGCTGGAAGCTCGTTAGCAGATGTACGTGTATACAGACAGTAAATGGTTAACGAGAGAGAAAGAGAGACACGCACACGCACATACATACGCTCTGCATTCAGACGACACATGAGCCGCGTGCAGAGACATAAAATACAATGGTTTGTGGGCTGTAGGCGGCTACAGAGAAAGAGAATGTATGTACGTGTATTGTACGTGTATGCGTATGTACGTATGTGTCGTATCGCGAATTGTGAGACAGATAGTGTAGTTGACACCGCGACTAAAGCGAGAGACGAATGGTCATTCTGAGTTCCCAATTAACGACGTACGGTTGGCAAGTGGTACCGCGCGAGAAAATCAATTTCAGGTAACACTCGTAAATTTTCGGCCGAGGAAAATTACATCGGAATAAACGCGATATGCCCTTGTGCTCGAACGACGAAATGAGCGAAATCTTGGAGTTGTATATCGCGAAAGATTATTATTTTATTTTAATAGTTTAATTTCATCATCTTACTCGCAAATATATATAATAGCAAAATATTCTTGGATTTAATTAATTACTCTATCATTTAAAATAGTATACAGAAAGTAGTTAGTGAACTTCAGTTTCAACACTGGAAAAATTTCCTCCGCTCACTTGCGTTACCGTAAATTAAATTGTTCTAAAAAGTTAACTTTTTTTTAATTGTTACAGTATGTTTCTATTTTCTTGATATAATTTTTGTAACCGATTCTCAACAGAGATCAATTTCTCGATCATTATTAATTGGGCATTATCTTGTACAGCATTGTCTAAAAGATCTTTTAAACGAATCATCGCGCACAAACGATCAAATTCGTCACTATAGAAATCACGTTTTTCGTACGTACATGTATGTATAAATAATACAACAATAACCGACAGGGAATGCGTAATTGCAATGCGCCAGTTACTACGTATTTTATTTTACCCGCGCTTCGTATATTTGTAAATCCGTATGTTGCTGAAGATTTTTTATCAGAAATTTTTCTAAAATGCGTGTGAAAAGCAGCATTAACAAAACGAGTAGCGTCGCGTGCATCGTTCTTGCGAAAAATTCGATATAAAGTATCACTTTGTTAGCAGCCATAAAAACGTGAAAAAACGTGAAAAAAACGTGAAAAAAATTTACTATATTACACAAGCGCACACGTAACACTACAGCAATTGCAGAAAAAATCAAAGAAAGGGAATTTAAAGTCGTGAATAATTGTGTCTCGATGTGTGTGTTGTATCGGTTGCATGTTCGTTTAAGTGTATGCGGATATTTGTATACGTGTCCATATGTTGACTGTCTGTTGTATACAAATATATATTCAAAGATCAAAAATAAAGAAGTTATAAACCAAGAGCAAATAAGATGTGCTTATATCAATATAATAATGTATTGAAAAACAATGATGTTCCAGAAAAACAAGTATTTTGACCTTACATCACAAGTTTAAAACAGATAAGTATTAAATTAATACGTAAGAAAAACATAATTACAATTGTCAAAGAAGTAAAACGCAGTTGCTCGCAGATAAAAGTACAAAAGAAAGAGCCGATTATGTGTATGAAAAATTCATCCGTATAGTGAGACGAGATGACGGATTGTAAAAAAAATAATGATGATATAATAATGTGACGGAAATTTTCGCTTATCATTACATCTGTCACGTCGCACACGTTTACATTTTATTTTCTCTTTGGTCAGAATTACATCCATAGATTTCTCTTTATCCATGGAAGGACAATGCTTTCTTGCACTCCTTTTAAGTCTTGACAAGAAACAATCTTCAATAATTCATTTTTACAATTTGGTCGTCTCATCTGCGGATCATTATACAGAATTTTTTGTACATGTGACCAACTTTTTCTTTTATAATTTTACTTGCGAGCGCGATTACGTTTTATTTCTCTGACAACTGTAATTATGTTCTATTAATTTATATATTTATCTGTTTTAAACTTATCACTCTGAAGGTGATATCAAATATAAGGGCAAAAGATTTGTTTTTCTGAAACACCATTGTTTTCCAATACATTATATTGATTATTATATTGATATAAGTACCTACATCATAGCATTATTTTTGATTTTTGAATTTTCGCTGAGCCTTTATATTTACTTATTATTTTTACAAATATATATGTTATATGTAAATATATATATATATGCGAATAATGCGCCAATAAATATCAAAAATTCGCATGCGATCGCATAATGTAAAGCACCTCCTCCTAGCTGTAAAAGTAAACACTTAAATCGCTGCTGATGTATACGACAATTAATAGAATTAGTAAATAAGTGATGTGTTTGCGATTGCGAAAGAACAGAAATCATAAGGTACTCTGGCGCTGAAAAATGAGATACACATGTATATATATATATGTAGGTATATCGCACATTGTCAATTATATATAGAAATGTATATATAGATATATACATATATATATAGTCGCAAAAAATTATATATTGCCGAGATACACAACGTGAGCTGTACAGAGAAGCTGTAAAGAGCGCATTAGCTTTGTGCAATTACGCCGGGCTGGCCGTGCACGCCGATTGCCACAGTCGGACATGCGACGACGAGGGCTTTCTCGCATTTATACACGACAGGAGTCAAATCACCAAACGAAGTTAAGACCGCTAGAAACACATGCGTTTCTCTTCTCTCGCGCGAACAAAGCCAGCGTTCGCGCGCCGACGAGGCATCGACGTGACGGGGTCGGCTAGCCAACGAAAATAAATGTATGCGTGTGTTACTACTAACAACGGAAACCAAATTGTTGAGACGCAAGAGAAAACAAAATTCGCAGAGAATGGGGGAGGAAAAGTCGCACTGATTGGCGGTAAGAAAGGAAATATATATATATAGAACAGAGGGACCACTAAGTGCCGGCCTGTAAAAAAGAAACGATATGTATACACAAAACAGCTTTTCCGATTGTCGAAGTATGAGCGTATGGAGCAAGAGACCGTTAACATCGAATAAAAACAGTTGAAATTAATGAACATCACTACTCTTCATTCACTAAATTCATTCGCTACTACATATCGTGGATGTTACCGAATTGCTTTCTACATTTCCCTGATTGGTCAAGCTTTCGCGGCAAAAGCAGACGCGGTATCTTCGTGAAACAAATATCATTAAAAAAAAAAATCGATGGCGATAACGTGAAGTCTCGAAGGGAAAACTAATAAATGATAAAAAAATGATAAAAAAAATAATTGTTTCAACGTTGCGATTGTTCATCCAGAAGTAACTTTGGCCAATCAAGGTTAAAAATATTAATATATACTAAACAGCAAAAATCCAAACATGTGTTTATATCGATATTAATAACATTATATATAAACAGGCAGCAAGCAATTAATTCAAAGAGCATTAATAACATATCGTCCGGGGAAGATATAGATCTTGCGATCTTTTTTTTTCGCAGGTGCAAGGGTTAAGGAAGTGAAGAGGCGTTCGAGATGTCCAGACGGGATGAAATCTCGGAAAGAAATGGGTGAACTTCAATGTCGTCGATATGGACGGGAATTATAATAGCAATGGACATAACGGAGTATTCTCGCGAGAGGCGTTTATACGCAGATTACTTGACTGATAGCCGATTATTAGCACAATTCCGCTCGAATCCTGTTTCTGAATACGCAAGAAACTATTTCTCATTTACAAGCGGAGTGCACTACAAAAGAAAGTTTGTTCTCCAAACGGAAAAGGAAAAAAGAGTGATATACAGTTCTAGGCATACTTCGCGCAAATTCGATCAACCAAAAGAGCAAAGGCAACGAAAAAAAAAAAAATGAGTAAAGAAAATACAAGAAGACTAAGATAAGACATACAAAGCACACAAACTTTTTGGTCATTAAGTGAACTTGTAAGAATCAATAAACAGTCTGTGCATCGTTTCCAGTTTCAATTATATTTCTTTTATTTGAATTCATCATCAATAAATTTCACGTGACCCGAACTCAGTGCAAGTCATCGTAGTACATCACAAATAGGTATTATGATTACTAATTATCATCGTTATTGTATGTTACCAAATATTATAATAAGTGTTACCGTAAGACCAATCGTAATTAGTTAATAAATCGATCGTATATTTCCGACTTCTATCTGCAATATTTAATTAAACGACATTACATTGTGTATATCCTTACTCTTTTTCGTAAACGTTTTCTTTACTTAATCGTAAATACGTGAAATCGATCATATAATATCTCGGATGGGAGATAGAGAGGGTGCTATTCTCACTATGGTGATGAAAGATGAAAGACGAGGAAGGAGGGGGTAGAATGGTGTAAGGATACGTATATAATTATAAAACTGATAAAAAGAGATTCGTATTGCTAATTCGCGCCGAAATAATTCTTTGTATTTCGCCCAGGCTGGAAATTCTGCGAGCGCAAAATTAATTTTCGCTTAATTTAAGTGCGATCGGTCGAACTTACAATATCGCCCATATTTAGGAAAAAATACCATATTGTATTATGTATATGTAGTGTCTTTGTGTCAAGTGCGATACAAAGGAATCGCGATCTGCTGCAGTGAAGTCAAATAAGGATAGCGAGTTACATTTCCCTTCAGTTTTATGCTCTATCGGTTCTGCGCGATACAAAATACAATTAATCAATTTGTTAACCTACCTACTATGTACACATGTATCACTATGTGCGTATGCATGGATGGACCGGCGCGTGTAAGCGTCATGTATCTGTATATGATTCTGCATACGTACATATATTTAGATTCCCGAACGCTACGAAGCGCTCTGCATCGCAAAAAGTCACATTTTGTTGCAATGGCTCGCAAGGGATCTGCGAGATCTCCCGTTCGTTGATTCTCCTGATTAACGTAACATCAATAGCCGTGATGATAAGAATTATTATCGGAATAATAATCACATACACAGACACGACGTACAAACACGTAAATAATCAAATCAAATCGAATCGAATCGACACGGCTGTATATTAAGTATCCTCGACTTTTCTTTCCAGCTTTCTTTTTTCTAACGATAGCGAATTCTTTAAATTTCAATGTGCCGTAATTGCTTTCGTTGCTTTCGATTATGCGGATGTTAACAGTAGAATGGCTAAATCTATCATCTATTATCGAGTAAATTCAAATAGTTTTCAAGTCACAATGATATTTTTTTCTTGAATCATTTGTTATCATCAGTGTTATTATCAGTAGAATCCAAATATCATTTTAATACGTTGACTGCCACGCAAATTTTATATATTTTGCTCTGAGGGCTATAATACTAATTCTATTATGTTTTAATAAAAATTTCTAATTGTTGAATAGCGCACTTTTTATTTCACATTGTTCTCTAGTTATTTATGTTGTTTAAAATTTTTTATGATATTCATCTTATTTTAATCATTCTAAAAAATGTAATAACGTCGTGCGCCGGTCACAAATGATTACCGGGCAGTCAATGTGTTAATATATCATTTTAAAAAAATTACTCTTTTTTAATAACACAAGTTATAAAAAATGTAATATTTGGAAAATAATCCTTACTACTTTTTCATATACAAAATTGATTCTAGATACACTTAGAATTCAGCCGTTCTAATGTTGTGACTTTCTCACTTTCTTTTAAAAATTATCTCAAAATATTAAGAAAGATATTTAAATATTTCCTTCCTTACATATAGCGCTCAATAATTTTTGATAATATAGTTTATATAAGTTTTTGAAATTACTTTATAAGTTTTTTAATTCGTTGCTATTTGGTTATACTGGGCATCAAAAGTATCGAATCGTGACAGAGCTACCATCTCCCCAAAAGTGTTTATTTTTTATCGGAATGTAAAATATAAATTTATTTTATTGTTATTTATTTATTTATTTATTTAATTCATATATTCCCGATATACGCCGTCGTACGAGTGGTTGGGAACAAGTGTATTAAGTCCGAAACGACAAGTAGTTCATTATTTGCAAGTTGAATTCGCCAAGAAACATTCCCGAGTTTTCGCGCCAATATTGCGGTGCTATCTCGATTTTATTTGTTCCTCCGCCTTGCAAAAACTATCTCGCACGAGAGAGCTGCCCCGTGAAAACTGACTCGCAAAACTTGTTAATTTCGCGAGTGCCGCCGGGCGAAATGGGAAAAGAGGCGATGACGGCTCCGGGGAAATCTGCGAACTCGCGCATTAGAAAACTCCAAGTGCATGCGGACGCGAAGTTTCACAGGGCGATCTTGTTATTGTTTCTGAAACGTTTCTCGCGCTCTCCAACTGGAGGCCCGCGTACCGAAGGCCGAGGCGTATTTTACGATCGTATCTCTACCGGGTGTGCTTTGTAAGGATCGCACTCTAATTTCAAAAAGCTTCGTCCGTTCTTCCCGAAGCACTTACAGATGTATGATATTAATATTACTAGTGCCAACCTACATTTATTCCTAAATATCTTTATAACATGTATATCTAGAGAAATTAATTAATTTAAAAAACGGCATATTTGACGGAAGTGACAGAATTTCGGCGTAAGCCAGAAGCAACCTTTTACAAAATAATCATGTTGCAAGACAGATTGTCCTTGAAACGTTGTGAACCGAGACAGAAAATAAGGCGAGTCAACACATCTTCATTTGCATCGCTCGGTCACAACGTTTTGAAGATCCAAGAATAATAGTCCGCGCGGAACAAAAATAACTTTGAAGATCATCTTTCAATTTTCGTACGATAAATATATCAAAAGTGTCAATAATTGTTACATATTATCATTATGTATAACAATAAATTGATTTGATTTATCCTATCATTGATTATCATCAAATATACATAAACAAATCTATGAAACAAAAATGGTCCGCAAAGAAATATTTATTTGACAAAGTTTTTCATAAAGTTCAAAATCATGCATTAATAATTAGATAAATAATAATCAGTAAACACTAGTAAATGTTTTTGTTAAAAAAAAATCTAACAAACGCAGTAAACTACGAGATTGTAACTCGTCGAACTGAGCAAATGTTTTTTTAATAAAAATATTAAGTCAAGGATAAAAGGTCAAAAATTTTATAAAACAAAAAAAGATAATATAATCATTGTAACAATTCAGTGATATCATAAAGTAATATGTAGATGTCATAAGTCATATAAATTGAGATAAATTTAAAAAACGATCACAAATCATGAAAATATAAACCTTGCACAATCGATTGCACATTTATAAACCCGTCTACTTCTATCAATCAGCTACGTATTCTGGTCTATATAAGTTAATCGTAATTATTCATCACGTTTCATCGTTGCCGTTATAGTCACTTGATTTAGGAATTTACGTACTGTCGATACATTTAGACCTTTGTGTCGTTCGCGATCTGCGTAGGAATTTATTGTATCTCTACGTGCGGTATCTTAAACTAGATTTGCTTTGTCGCCATATCTTATTGAATGCCGCTATATTACCGCACCTCATTGCATCGTTTCATCTCCTGTCGTCATTTCACCATACAAAATATATGCACAAAATCTTTGTCGTTCTCGCAATCGACTCGATTTCTCTTCTCTCGCTATTCGTCGTTTTCAGTGACGAGCCTGCCTCCATTTTTCATAAAATTTATCGTACGATTTCTATATTTATCTATTGCAAATTATTCGTCAAAATATCAACTACACGAGGTTAATCGCCATCAGTCGCTGTTACGATTGATTTTATACCAACGTAAATCGCGGAATCGTATTCATTCACTAATCTTCGACTACAGTCGCGCTAATCTCGAGACTATCGTCTCCACCGCTAATTGTAAGATACATATCTCTTTTCGCGATCGAACACGTGACATTGAGTGAACGTATAGAAATATATAGCGCTTTGTAATCCTAACTAGACACTCTTAAAGTTTCTCCCGTTATAATCCTTGTAATGTTTGTCATGTGTTCTCAAAATGAATGTCCGATTTCCAGCCCAGGATCCATCGGTACCATCACTATCGATCGCTGTCTCGCGCGATGAACTTAAGCCATCCGGCTCGCGTAATCAGATCGCCTTATGGATCCGCACGGCGTAAATTACTGTAATTAGCAACGCGTGTCTATATAACCCGCCTACAAAATCAGGATATTCTCAGTGCCCGCTGCAATTTCATCCGTTGTCATCGTTACGCTCTAATCACCACAGGCGTTCCGTTACGCCCAGGCTGATTAATCCACCCGACGCGTTACGCTCACGTGAAAAAAGTAGAGGGACGAAAAACGCAAAGAAAAGGGGGGGAATGAAAGGACGAAAAGAAGTGACACGTTGGTGTGGCGTCGATCTTGTCGAACAATCGAATGTCACCGACAACAGTGTCGAGTCTAAAAATCTATACGTCGGAGCCTCTCTAGTAATACGCGTGAACATAAATGAGATTGTGAATGGGATGATGATGGGCGTGGGGATTGTGCAGGGGAGTGCACAGGGATGTCGTTGTAATGGTGGTGGGGGATGGTGGATGATTGACAGATTGCATCGTGGATACGGGCGACACCTGATTGGGGGGACCGGCCGGCACTTGGTACACGGTACTGGGTGCGGCCATCGGGCACCTTGAGGCCCCGGCTGCGCCGTGTTGGGCCCCATGCTGTTGTTGTTGTTGTTGTTGCTGTTGTTGTTGTTGTTGTTGAATGTAGTTTGGTGGTAGACATACCTCGAGGCGGTCAGTACGTGGCATCTTCTGCGGCATCGCCACTGTCTGCGGCACCACGCCGAGCGGACTGCCGACGCCCGTTGGGTCCGCCGGGCCCATTATTGCAGGCATTATCGGGCTGGGCGCGAAGTACGGGCTGTACGTATTGCCAACCTGCG
Source organism: Cephalotes varians (assembly GCA_037157785.1). Taxonomy (NCBI): domain Eukaryota; kingdom Metazoa; phylum Arthropoda; class Insecta; order Hymenoptera; family Formicidae; genus Cephalotes; species Cephalotes varians. Next base: position 1,287,135 of record JANQDE010000049.1, on the reverse strand, counting down.
GCATACCGGTCAGGTACGGATTCGTCGCCTGCGAAAACACACCCGGAAGATATCCAGGTAACACGGATTAGAACACACCTGTCCCTGCCTTCGCTCGACGCGTTTTCGATTGAGCACGTCGCGACGCGTGCGATTTCGAGATCATTGAAACGTGTATTTTATACCTGAATATTCGAATGTACGAAGTATTAGTATTAATGGCTGATGGAAACAGGAAACACATGATTTTTCCTTATAAAACGAGCTGATTTGGAAATTGCTCTTGTGAATTGTGAATTGTGAAATCATTTTTTTTTAATAATTTACAATAGAAGTGTTGTGATAATACACAAAGAAATATTCTCTCTAATAAATAAAAGAAATTAAAAAATACTAGTTTAATAAAAGAAATACTAATTTCGAATGTACGTCACACAGAAGATATATTGTTTCTCTTAATTCGGCACTTCTTAGAAAATCTTAACAAAGTTACAAATTATGTTATATTATATAATATCACAGAAGAATAATATACATCAGAATAACATACATCTAAATTAATAAATAACTATTTATATATTTGATAAGAATAAAATTGATATTTATACTCTATATTCATAATATAAGCATGTTGATGAATATTTATGCCACAATTTCGACAATAAATACGATTGACTACAGTAAATTTTGATTGCATTAATTTAAAAATGTGTAACTGTTTCTAGAAAAAGAGTTTTCTTATATAATAAATCAACTCGTTTTAGATTGAGCTATTTAACTTCTTCTATAAGAAGTTAACGTTTTCCTGTTTATGCCATCAATTACCAAATACCTGTATGCAATCTACCATTTCTGAATGTCCATGTAAATTTTGCTTCAAGATGCATTAAAGCTTTGCGAGCAATGCTCTCTGGTGTTTATCAACTTTAAGGTGCGCAATATACGTCACTTGGCTTACGAGCCATCGTCGTGCTCGCTTCAATTTCGGATAAATAAGCAACGTTAATATCTAGTGTAATAACAACGTGTAATCAAGGAAAATTATATACATTGCCGAGAAGAATTTGATACATAGCGATCTTGAGCTGCTTAATATTTATCCGTAACTCTGGGAATTTGGAATAAATAATAAACATAAAAAATATATATCAAAACGTAATATGACAGCAATTAAATTCATATCGAACTAATCACAGATTCTAACATAATAAGAAAATATATAAAATGTAAAAATTACACATTTTGTCTCGAACAATTAAACAACTTAACTTAATTAAAATTATTATTAAAAATTATAACTAATTTTATCTTTTTTCTCTAAAATAAATTTAATTATTCATCTTTTTCAACATTAGTTTAAGATAACAAATTATCAATCTAAAATAGTCTCAAAGTAAACATATACATGAACTTAGCTGCAAAATTATTTTACTTAATTACACATCTAAAATTATATTTTATTTGCATTTAAATCTCAAAATTATTATCAATATCAAAACTTAATAAATAAATCAATTTTTAAAGATTTTTAAAGAAATTCTATACGCGTGATAATGTGGGAGGTCGGGACTCGTTGGCACAAGAGGCAAATTGGCATTTCGTTCCGTTTATGTATTTACGGTGAAAAAAAAAATAGAAAAATTATCACAAAATATCTCTTTTCAAAATTTCTCTTTTAATGTAGGTATTTTTCCTTAAATTTTAAATCAAACAAATATTACAATAAAAAAAGAGAAAAATCTGATTTAAGAGGAGGCAAGTAAATTTTCGAGCGTTTCAAAATATTAATGTTCTTCAACTTGAAAGATTAAATCTAAATGATATATTATTATTATTATAGTTGAAAAGAAAATTTCTGTTACTATACATATTTTTAGTAATAACAGTAATTTATAATAAAATGATTGAAATCAAACGTATGTAAAGTTGGGATATGTTGACTTGACAAGCTTTGCTTGATTGTTATATCGCGCGCGCGTGTAGACATTCAATTACAACTTAATTCTGACAAAATGCTTTTATAATTTAATATTTCTATATTGAAGCAAGCTATATTTAAAATAGTTACATTTATTTTTCTGTAACAGCATTTTGCTATTCGATCATTACAAAATAACATTAAAAAATACAATCTTTACCAAGAAGTACACATCTATCATGTGATCTAATTTTTATATCTATTATATTTTCATTAATTTAATATAGTTTGTCGATATAGACAAACTATATATTAACTTATCCCAGCAAGCTGGAGAAAGCTATTTATAATGTTCATATTTCACTTATAAAGAAATTATATAGTATATAGAATTGTTCCTGATATGAAAATGTAGAGAAAGATTCTCTCTATCATATTAGTACAATTTAATCATAATAATTAGTTATTTAAAATGCCGAAATTGTGCGAGTCTCGGTCTCCCCTATACAAGGATTAACTCGAGGTGTAAACCTGAAAAACATGCCAAAGACTAGAATCTGCAAAGAAAAGACATCTCGTTTACGGATCTCGCAAAGCCTTAATCGTCCTTTTTCTATTTTCTCTCCCCTTCACTTTTAACGACAAGCGTACGTTCCCACACGAAGCGTTTGGTTTTGCAGCGAGAGCTGGCTCCCAGAAGCGAAGGCAGGTAATTTCAAGCGCATCCGAACGAGCAGAATACTCGTTCCTTCTTCTCAAAAGCCTCTGGTATCCTGGGAGCTTTCGTCGTTGTAAAAAAAGCTTTTGAAAACGTGGCCAGGTAATTGTTGGAAAATATTAGGTAAGCAGTATTTATGATCAAACATCAGCATTACTAATTTTTCAGAGGACATCAAAAAAATTTCATTACTAATACTGAACTTGTATAATCAATAATATTTTCAAGATTACCATGCCTCGCATCCCTTTCGTCTCTTTGACTCTCATAAGATCATTCTTCATTTTTATTATATTTAAAAAATCTAACAATTTTTATATTTAAATATTTGCTATTATAATATTAAACGTAATAATATTTCAAAGAGAAAGAAGAAACATTCGTCGTTTTCAGAGCCAAAGAACGCGTAATTTTTATTTAGCCGCAATATTTCATGCTCTTCTTTTCTACAGGAAAACTTTACGAAAACATATACAAACAAATTTTCTTTCCTCAATAAACAAACAAAACATCTCGTAAAGCATGCAAATAAATTATTGACTTACTATGCGGCGCGCTCTTAAAATAAAAGTTTAAGCTTTCGTACGAACGCTTACTAATTACAGGCGCATCGCTTGAATGGCTACAGTGGATGTAAATTTATGAAAATAATTCATTTCGCATAAAAATATTGCGAACTGAAATTAAGTACAAATTATCATGTTTTTCTATTACAAATTCATTTTTATATTACGTAAATAACAAGTATTGTCATCTTTACATCCACCATTAGCCAGCGTGGCATTAAATTAACTAAAAATTAGTGGAAGCCAACCAAAACCAGGAGTTACCATAAAGGCGTGGGTAGCGAGAAGTTGCTGCTGGATTTGCTGTTGAAGATGATGGTGTGGTGCCGGAGGTGCCGGTGCCTCCTGTTCACCAATGACGTAATTGGAGAACACACCAACAATCAACCACAACCACGTGAGCCACAGCGGCAAACATAGGGGACAGACAGGCAGTCATAGTATAGGGTTCAATGTCACGTAGCAACGAATATGAATATATGTCATGAGTAAAAAAAAAACAAGGCGGGCAAACGTTAATAACGAGAATTTTGATTATTTCTTTAATAAAAAACTAAGTAACGATGTGTAACCTCTCGCGTGTACGCATTTGCGATCGCTTAGAGACACACGCGGGAATTCAGGAAAAATGCGGAGAAGTTTTCTCGATCGTCGAAGATTTATTCGGGTCGATCAAAATTATCCGAGAATCGTGTCAACGACGCACGCGATATCGCATGAAATTTTGACAAGTCGACGAAACTTTCCCGCGTCCAAACGCTACTCTATTGTTTGAAAGTTCAGCGTGTCAACATTGTACTTTAACCGTAATTAACAAGCCTCCCCCATTGAATGATAAATACAAACGAGAAATGTTCGAAAGAATCTAACATGTCCACATCAAAGGTTCTTAATTTATGTTTCGTGCCCTTTAAAAATTATTCCACCTTAGAAGTCATTTATAAAAGTTCTTGAATTAAAAACATGTATATTTAAGTATCACAAATTCAGGTACTTGTAATATAAAAATAATTAAAATTCGCGAGAAGAATAAAAATTACGAGTGTCATCATAATTTCACAAAAGGTTGCAATGTAAAATAAGATTAAATGAGATTAAAACTTATCGTATCAGAGAGATTCGATTCTTCGAATTGACTGTCTATCAAAATATGTGGATAAGTCAGGTTTTACTCTAGGAAGTAAGGATGACACTGACCAAGAACATGCGACGTGCTAAATTTTAATTCTTAAAAACTTTGTCTCTCGGTGCAATGTCCGCAAGAAGGAACGCATGTAAATATGGACGGCGAAGTGCTGCATTTTTATATGTGACCCCGAGCCTTACTGGAAAAACTAAAGTGTTTTAATTTCAGATAATATACGAAATTGCGTATGCAAACGTAGCTTCTACACTAATAGCGTCTAGCTTCAAGTTTCTTGATACAAATTTCTTGGACAATAATGTGAAAAGAAAGCTTGAACACACCACGCCGTCGATAATCTACGCAGCGTTGCCTATCGAAAAAAAATAATCTAGTGGTAACCCTCGACTAAACACAGACAAAATCCAGATATTACGGTCGTGGTAAAAGAAAGTGTGTGAATGTGTGAATAGCAGAAGTGGTGCAACGATCGTGTTAATTTGTTGGACATACCACTGCGGGTACCTGCCCGGGTACGAGAGGCTGACCCGGCGTGAGACCCTGCTGAATCTGCTGCATCAGGGCGTTTTTCAGCGCTAAGTGATTGCGCCCGTTTATCAAGAGTTGGTCCTTCAGATGCTGTGGGGGATGGAAATACTTGCAAGGTGGCTTCTCTCGGTTACACCGGCCCTGAAACGAAAATGCAGAACGTGTTTAAAGAGCTGTCATTGTTTTATGAAAGCATATTACTATCGCATGTAAACATTATGATCGCAGACATGTAACCTACATGTAAACTATGATGATCGCACACACGAGAAAATTCTATTTAGTGAATAGCTCGAAAAATGAGAATAATCATGGCTTGCTATATCAAATTATACAATATATTTAACGAATTTATGATAATTACTGTAATGCCTACTGTCGTATCAATCAACTTTCAACAATCAAATAAATTGAAATGTACAACTAATTATTTTTTCAATCAATATTAACTCAATATTAAACCAAGTCGTCGAGTAATTTTGAATGTCATATATATTATTCATAAATCTCTAAATTTCTTCCTAGTTTATTTCTATCAAATGATGTAAAATTATTCCACTGTTGCTTCAACAATTAATTGAAAGCTGGATATCGACTATAATGTATTAATAATGAAACTGAATGAAAGGTTGTAAAATATGACCGGTATTCAATGTTGTCACATAAAGGTCGGTGTGATATCTGATATTCATACCAATAATACTATATAATAACGCAAATACTATTTTCGTGACGCCGCATGATTCATAATACTCTTAATTTATAATGTACATATATGTTGGACTCAGCATTCCTTGACAAAACAACAAACTTTCCAGTAATTTAGTAATGCGTTTCTCAAAAGAAACGCAATCGTGTATAAATGATTTATAATATAGCTAATATCCAAAAATTATCTATCGTCACCCATCCTTCGAGTTTTCGTTCTCGCCCTTCTCTCTCTCTCTCTCTCTCTCTTTCTCTCTCTCCCCCTGCCTCTCCTTTTCATAATTTGGGTGTTGGAACGAACTGTAACGCGGTTTATGAGGTAAGTTGCGAGCGCAAGGCTGGAATACGGAAGTGGCACGAAGGCGGGAAAGTGGAAGGAGCACCGTCGAGAGCGAGCCGAGTCTCGGAAAGAGACTCGTGACGGAGAAACGGAAGCCCGCGGAAAATGAAGGAAGGAAGGATAAGCGGGACGAGAGGTCGCGCCTGGTGTCGCGGTGGTACTAATTAGACCTTAACAATATTAGTTCAGGTAAGACGTCTATATAAGACCGGGTGGCCACCGTCAGCCGCCTGTGCTTTCTTACGGAAATTCAGTGGCTTTCGGTAATAGCGGCTTGCGAACGTAAACTCCGTCAGAGACAGAGGGGTTGCGATAGTTGGGCGGCCAAGAGGAAACGGTGGGTCATGTTGGTGGTAGCGTTGGCGGGACGAACGCTCAAATATCGCCTAATTAAGCACATTCGAGAGTTTCGAGGAATAATGTGTAGGTACCCGCCACGAGAAAGTTTCGACCCATTGAGAGGAAATGCTCCGCCCTCTTCATCGTCTTCGCCGTCGTCACCGCCGCCGTTCTCCGCGTCGTCGCGCTCCTCGGCCGACCTCTCGTTGACACGGGGCGGTTTAAGCTCGACTAATTGCACGAGACAAGATTCGAGCGTTTGCTCTTGCACAAGCTACATGGCGTGTAAAACGCATGTCGATGTCTGCATCGGCGGCTTTGACGTTGATAACATTTGTTTCTTCTCACAAACAATTGTTTTCAATATGTTTATTCTGCTTTTATTTTTCGTGTAATTAACTAAAGTAATTCTTTAAGTTAACCAAATAAAAGTTGTCATTTTCCATATAAACTTGGCATTAAAAATATACTAGAAATCGATACAAGTAATCGAGAAAATTCCAAAAAAAAAAAAATTGATCTTCAATATTTTACAAATGATACTCAATGTTTTAAAAAGTTGAGCATTTCAAGAACACAGAGAAAAATTAGTTAAAAAAAACATATATATATATATATATATATATATTTAATTGTATTCTAAATATATATAACTATAAATAATAATAACGATCAGTAGTTTGTTTATCAAATGTGTCAATAAATATCATAATAATGCATATAAATATAGTTTCAAGATGCTTTATTTTTAGCTATGCTATATCTTTAGATGGTAGATCTTTAATGAATGCAATATTAAAATTAATTTAAAAGGGCTACTGATAAGAAACAACATTCTTTGGGGAATTGTACGAAACGCTCCCTTCTAATTTTAGTGAAACTTTAATGATATTTAGAGGAACTCTGGAATGGATAGCCTCGTAAATTTCATCTAATGATGTAATATCTCACAAATCTTTTAAAGACCGAATTGTTTCATCCTTATACAAATTTAATTTTAATGCTAACAAATCTATATTGTTTCAGACACTCTTTAAAAATCAAGATTAACAAACATAATAATTGCATTTCTCTTCTAAATTTTATATTAAAATCAATTCATAATCATTTCAAGAAGAAGGTATACATTTACTATCGAAATGCAAGTTCCAAGCAAATATTATTCTCTCTGTCTCTCTCCCCCTCTCTCTCGTTAAATTTGAAACATATTTACATTTAATTATACTACATTATATATTGACATTTCCTAATTATGTCATCCTTATTTTATATTTTAACATATGCAATTAAATATAAATATATTACAAAATATATAATCACTGTAAAAATTGCAACATTAAGCTAAATTATTTGTTTCAATAATAAGCATACTAAAAATGTATCATCTAATAATATACGCAACTATTAAGAAAATTTTTTACTAATTACAGATAATTATAATTAATAATAAACACTGATGCCTTTGATAAAAAATTAGATAAAAATGCTAAAAAATGCTAAAAATGATAAAAGTAGTAATAATTTGACATTTTAAACAATCCATGTAATTTAGTATTAATCGATATTAATATTTGTGCATTACTTAAAAATTTACAACGCGAAGATAATGGAGAAATCATTCCTCTGGTTCTAAAAATATAAACGAATATTTGACATCTACATATCTACACATAAATCTGAAATAATAAGTAATATTCGATTTCATGCTTATCCACTAATTGATAAATAGCCTAACATAAGCACAAAGAAAACTTTATTTTCATGTTACCGATGTTTGAAGAAGATATTAACCTTATTACGTTCTAAAACGACACAATAATTTCTGAGTCACGTAGTAACAAAATCTTACTTGTTTTAAGACTTATACAAGCTTAAACAAACATGACTTAACTATGTTCTCCCAATATCATATAACATTACTGTTGTATTTAAGATTTGTATAGAAAAATATTTAGACTATCTATAGATCTAAATTTGAAGTTGAATAGTTTTCTTGAAGTTATACAGATAAACAGTTATATCTAATCGTTATATTATATATCGGCATTATATTACATGTCAATTTAATTATTACGCATATTTATACAAAAATATTTAAATTGATTATTAAATTGATTATGCGATTATTGTTAAAGTAATTATAAAAAATGTATTTTTTATGCATCTAGAGTTATTTTGACATTGAACTATTACATATTTGTTCATACAAATTTAGAATTTGTATACAATTATCCATATTTGTATCATATAATTTCATTAATTTTTTATTATATAATAAGAAAAATATGAAGTTGAGAAAGTTAGAAGGCAAAAACAAATCCAATCGATACACGGGCAATAAATAATCTTCAGCAGTTCGTTTCTTGATACTCATCGACGCAAAACGAGCAGGTGTGGTAAAACCAAAAAATGCCAGTAGACTCGTACGAGCGGAGAAATTTCTGTGCCTTCATTGTTTCAGTCTTCCGGCATTACAAAAGAAACGCCATGGATGAAGGCGGTCAGAGGCTCGAGACCGACTCAATTACAGTCGCTGAGCGACGCGATAATTGGGATCAAGATTGATTGTCTTCCTTCCTTTCGCGCTGACCTCCCACAAATACAAGCTACTCGGGACGTACATTTTCTTTCCTCCTGTCTCACATAAATAAACTAGAAAATAAAATATTTCATTCAAACGGTTATAATTAAAAACTTTTGTTATTTTGCGATCAAGTTTAGCATGGAACAAACCTATATGTTTTAGTTAAATATTCCGCAGCAGAATTGGAATTAAATCAATCTAGATATGTTATGATAGCAAACATCGGAAAGAGATTTTATTTTAACTTAAAAATAAATTAAGATATACTCAAGTTCACTAATTGATTTGCTCCATAATCACAAGAGTCCACAAAAAAATTCTATTTCAACTAAATATAGAAAGAAATACAACTTAATGAATTGATCTTATCAATAGAATTAATTCGTTGACATAATAATTATATTGATTACATAATAATTATATCGGAAATAGTGCAAAACAACGTACATGGTTCGATTAGCGTCATCCATCAGAGCGACATAAAAAATTTTATTGACATCAATATCCGGCTCAAAATTACGAGGATCCCATATAAGAAATACGACAGTAAGCCGCGCAATAATAATTCGTCGTCGCATGAGAGCACTCGGATCGTTTTCCCACCTAGTTGCGTGGAAAAAACCTACGCGAAGACATCCGCGAAAACGACTTGACGACGAGGCGCAGGAGGGAAAAAGCAGGAGGATGGTATGCTAGGCGGGCTTGCGGGATGGTTGCTCACTTCATGGCGGCGGGAGGTCGATGTCGAGCAACCTTTTTCACCTCGATAAAGCCCTGTCGTCGAAGGTGGCCGACGAACACGATCCTTCAGACCCGGGCTAACCCCGTTTTATAACCTCTCACCCATCTACCCCCGTCAGCCCCTTGTCGCAACCCTGTCGCGCAACGAGAGTATGCTGAGAAGGAAAGAACGTGTTCTCGCTGCTGAAATGAGCATCGCAGACGGAATGATAGAGAGAAACTATGCGAACCGAGAGGGAGAGAGGGAGAAAGAAAGTGGAGAGAAAGAAATTGGGTGGATAAGAAGTGCGAAGGGAGCGAGAGTGTCAACGGGTGTATGCCATCCACCCGTTGAGCCGATGCAAGGGCTGCAGGACGGGTGAGCAAGATTACTAGGATTTGCGCGTAGATTTGCATATCGATTTTCCCGGTGGAACAGTGTCGTATGGCAACGAGGACCCGCACACTATTTGCCTTAATTTCTGTGGGAGGTATCTGCCACATTAGCCCGGTGGTTGTAACTTAAGCGTGGCTGTTTCACGACACGGCGATACCGTTTCGGATCACGCGGCTCGAAATTACCAATAGTAACTCTCAAAGAAATATGGGTTTAAACCTGATGTTAAGAGATGAAATTTTCCAGAAAGGAAAAGAGCATCTTCATTCGTGCGTCTGACATTCTATAGCTTTGATTTTCTTGTTACTTTTCACAATAAGAGAGATATGTCTTTTTATATTATATTAAATTTCAATCTTAATATCATAAACTATTATTATAATTATTATTTGACAATATAATTTGTAAATTTAATTATTTAATGTAATTATTATTATTATAATTATTATTTGACAATATAATTTGTAAATTTACCAAAAATATACATGCATAATTACCCAGATAACCAAGCGTGATATAGCATATTGAGCAAACTAATGTATTGCATATGTTGTTATATATTTGCTACACATTTGATGATATCAAAATAGAATACGTTACAAATGCAGCAACATTGTTTATACATGTAATCAGTGGACGAAATTTCAAAAGCAAACGGTTAACAATACTGATATGTTGTCTGCAACATGATAGCAAGAAATGACTAATCGTTCCATCTTGAGTATTATGGCGGCAACGATACATTTTTTGAACATTATTATTGTATGTTATCTACTTTTCATCGCTCGTTATCAATCTTTTCAAAAATAGCTCAATTTTGTTTCGTTTTAACAGCGATTCGCAAATGAAAATTCGATCCATTAAATTTTTTAGCGTCAAATGTGGCATTTGAACATCGAGTTTCTTTGCGTATCCAGCCTTACGCCCCAAAACGGTTTTATGATTTATGTTACAACTGCTCACATGACAATTTTCTTCAATTTTTTTGGAAGATTTCATCATTTTCCAATAGGCCGATCAGAAGTGCATCTTTGATAAAAACTCCCTAAAATCAAAATTTCCATCTAGAAATCGTTGAAACTAATTCGCTGCTGTTTGTCCAATTAGAGCATCCTCTCCAACACATTTTCTTCATCTGGTTTGTGCAACGTTTTTTTCCTTTTTTAAAATAAAAAAATAAAATTTGTCGAAAATATTCTTGATTTTCACTCATTTTTTAATTTGATTGAATGCTTCAATATCATTCAAATCTATTTTAAAATGTTCTATGAAATGACTACTTTCCAACGATACGTAACATTAGCGCCATGTTAAAAATCGATCTGATTTCCCGATCTATCAACAATTTGTAAAGACTTTTTCCTTAATCCAATATAATGATTTTGATTCATTATTGCGTATATATCTTCAAGCTAGAAGTTTTTTAATTGCAGCTTGTTGCTAATAAAATGCTGACAATATGAAATTGTCACATGTTTATGAGCTTTTTAACAAAAAATCATATAATTTTCAAGATTTTAAACAGAATATTCATTTTTACACTTTGAAATACACAATTTCTCAGATGGATTAATATACATAAATTTAATTGCAACTTGATATTAATCATATTATACATCATAGTCACAAAAATAAGAAAATATAATAGAAATATAAATAAAATTAACAACACATTAATTTAAAAAATGCTTTATGACATAATTTATCATAAAAATAAGATAAAAATATGAAAATAATTTTTAATACCTATATTGTTATAATAGCATAAAAATATAGATAATTGCTGAATATAAACTTTATATGAATGTATTTGTTTTCATAAATATATAAAACAATTTAAAATTTTCAATAAATTATTACATACCGTGACAATCATATTAATTTATGTGTAAGATTATATACAAAGAGATTTAAAATAAAACTTGAAAATCTTTAATTTAACAGAAAGAATTAATAATAAAAGTTCGAGAAGGAAAGATAATATTTTAGATTACTAATTTTTTAATGTCATCTGTGTTTTTTAAATAATATATTATAAACAATTGATTAGTGTCATCTTGATACTTTTGTATATACAGTAAGAGAAATTTTGTGTAAAAGAATTCACATAATTCTTCTATTAAAAAAAAAAACATGGATAGAAGTAAAATAAAAGAAAAAATAAAAAAAAGATATCCAAAAAAAATGACGAAAAGATATCTTTTTTAAGTCATTTTGGCAAAACAAAAGATTTTATAAGATGTCTTTTAATTTTTTGAAAAAACAATTTTAAAAAATATTTTTTCATTATCTTTTTATGATTGTCTTTTCGGCAAGACGAAAAATCCATTAAAAGATATCTTTTTATTACCAAAAAGATAACATAAAAAAGATAAAGTCATTCATCCGAGAACAGTACGCAGCACACAGATGGACGCAACATAATTATTTTTTATAAATAATATATATAGGATTGAATAAAAGACGCAGCATTACGAGATCTTTCATCTATGTTCTAACGATACAATTTTTTAATGCGAGTTCTCAAAATGGAGCTCTATGACAAAAATTAATGAGATGTACTTTGACAGTTTCTTAGTTAGTTTTGTGTAAAAATTAATTCAGAGATCTGATATTCCTGGAAATTACATACGTGGTGTTCATTATTTGACACATGTTGCTGTCATGTTACTATTAACATGCTGTTCATTGCGGATGGCATACTGATAATAACAAGTTGTTTTCAAGTTGTTATCAATTTGCAGTCAATATGCTGTTAATTGCGAATAATAAATTGACAACATGAATTGTCATTAAGTTGTTGTCACAAATCATTTATGCGAATAGCATTTGCAAATTGATGCTGACATGTTGTTATTATATATAATTTGCCGTTGTTAGAATTAGAACTTAGTGAGTTCAACGTGATAGACGTAATGCTGTCTCATATTGTCCCGAATTTGTCAACATTAATTACTTCAATCGTTGGCAATATGACAGCAATCTCACTTTTGCATTTGGCTATCTGGATAGAGAAAACAGCGCATATTTCAACTAAGAATTACTATATTTCTACTAAAAATTAATGTACATTGTTGAATAAAAAACAGATGAAAGTAACGGCGCTACGAAGCGAGTGCAAAAATGCAAAAATGAAAAAAAATTGACGGGAAAAGTTTTTTTGTTAATTGGTTTCAGAAAGTGATTGCGAATACAATGCCGCATACAATGTAAACTAGCTCTACAAAGAAGTCTAACCGCTCGCTTATTTCGCAATACCCTTTCACAGCGGCCAGTAATCGGATCAACGACGAAAAAGCATCGACGAAGATATCGGGACAAGACTGCGGGACGTAACCGGCGGATATTGGTGCGATGATAGGCCAGATTGAGAGAAACTTTGTTATCTGGATTACTTAGGGGAGTAAAAAAACACGGCATTGTTCCCCGATCGAATTTACAGAATCTATATACATACATGTGTAGACTATGAAGATGACTGCTCCTCAAGGATAACCGCGAAAGCCTTTTCCATGAATTCTTTACTATTACGTGTCTTCCGTATCTTTGTGGATACCACATGAACATTCAATACGTATGCATAATAACTTAGAAAAAAATGTAATGGTAATGTGAGCCTCTGTTGATAATATAAATTCCACTTAAAATTATGTTATAATTAACATCATCTTTTGTAAAAGGTGTTTGTTCTCAGTGAAGGACCAAAGTTGTGAAATAATTGTTGCTACAATTGACGCAAATTGTTTGTTAACAATAAACATCTATGTTTATCTATTATGAGACATACCAAAGTTTTTTCGTATAATATTCTATACCAAGTTTAACACGATTTGAAAATCGTAATTAACGAGTTTATGACCTATATTACAATCTATAATTCTAGAGGTGTTATTCTTCTATTTTGAGAAGATAAGTAAGCTCGAATAACTATATTGAATAACTAAGATATAACTAAATATAAATTATGTTAATATTTTTAATGTTAATATTATTTCATAACAAGCGGGTATTATGAACTTAGGGCGCATATTGCAAGTATTGTTTTTCGTTAAAAATCTTTGTAATTATTATTTCAAAATGATTTTAAGAAGTCTCTAGAAATATTTGCAAAACAGGAAGAGTGTTCGTGAACATTCAGAATCAACGCAAAAGTATTGCTAAAAGGACGTATTCATGAAAAAAATTCTGAATCTGATAATATCTGATGATATTTTAATATATTCAGAATTTTTTAATGAATTCAAGTCCATGGGAAGTCCAAAGATCTAAAGAATCCAGATTCTGTAAAAATATAGGGGAGTCCACTTACCATTATATTCAGTCATATAATAATGTCTTTTTTTATTTAAACAATTTCTGCTGTTTTGTAAATTTAATCTTACTCTTAATTATTTCAAATGTGTTTTATATTAAACTTAAATTAATAAATTATCGTTTGTAACATTGACTTAAATATAATGAAAAATTATACAAAAAGAAATAAATAAAATGGGAACCTACATTATTACCTTTTACTCTACCATGTTGCATAAAAACAATCGCAATACCGGTTAAGTCGTAAGATAAGATATATAAGAGCAAGAATTATTATTAATATTGGCAAGAATAACTCCAAAATAATCACTGAATCAAAATAACTAGATCAACAATTTTAGCAGTAGCTTATAATAATTAAACACTAAAATCATCTAGCCCGTTCAGGAGATAATTAATAGGTTCTTATTAAACATATATTATTTTGTCATAAGGATGATTTTATGCGAGCTTTGTAGTTTCTCTTTGCAGCGTGGTTTATAACAGTCAGCAAATGTCCGATCCTATTTAATTCCCGTAAGAATTCGAGGTAGCCAGACGAGAACTCGCGCATCAGTATCAGGGATAGGAGAGGGAACGTCGGTGGAAGCCGATTGTGGGTACCACAAAAAAGCGCTCTGGGGAAACGAATTTTAGCGGGATTTCGCATTGCGGAAGATAGACAACGCGTATCTATGGGGGAAGAGATGAGGAGGATAATGAATCGAGCGAAAGAGTCGATGACGCGATCAGTCGGCGGAGGAGACCCGGCGAGGTCAAAGTAGACTTTCATACGGTGTCCACTCCATCCAGGTTTGTCACGCTCCGATTCGGGGATTTTGCGGTCGCGACTATCGCCGGCAAACCTCGCCTACTCACTCGAACTCTCCCCTCGTTCGTTCGACGCTCTTCGACGAAGACGGACCGCAACAACCTCCTCGACGTTCCTCATCCCGCACTTACGGACGTGAGTTTTAGCTAAGGCGAGCCGGCCGGTTAATTCGAAAAGTGGCGGCTCTCTTTCTCTACCTCTACGTTCGTCCACGCGCATATCTGCCCCTTTCTCACCTCCAGCTGAGACCGTCTTGGAGAACCACACGGATGTCGAGAGAAAGCCGGACCAAATGACATTAGGGATCTCGTTTCATTACGACGACGGACGTGAAAGCACAGCTGAGTCAGTGGCTATACCCCTGGTGTATAAAAGGAAGTCCGTTCTTCTCCCTTTTTTTTTATTCCGCTTCCTCAACGTCTCTTCCTCCCTTCCCTCCTGTAAATCTTTATGGCGTTACGGAACAATTTTCTTTTTGTTTCGAACATTTTCATTACCTATATCTCTCTTTATTGTGATCTCGGCGTTTGTATTGTAGACAAGAGACAAAGGGATTACTTTGGTCTCTTTCCCGAAGCATTATCAAAATCACACGGAGGAATATTTTTTAAAACATGTAAGATTTGGAAGTTATAAAGAACAACTATCTCATTGTTAGATAAAAACAACAAACTTAAATTGTAACCAACTGGAAAAAGTAATCATTTTTGGCATTGAACATGAGATTTTGCATTAAATGTGAAATTTTTTTCAAATAGATAACAAAATATTTTTTCAGTTTAGTTAAAATTCAATGGTAACGTGATTTTTGCGAGTCTTTCCATGATTAGAAACAAACATACTTAAGCGTGTATGCGTATGTATGTAAATTTAAAAAAATGAACTGGTGCGAAAGCGATGCTAGTAACAATTGCGAATGTCTCGATTCTTGCGTAGAAAATCATTCTTCTTAATTTAACATCTGTGAGTTAAATGAAGTACGCGAGAGAAATATCTGCAAAAAATTAGATGAGGTTTACTCTATGAGATTTATTCGAAAAAAAAAAAAACAGTTAATAAAAAAATAAATTAACGTCTTCAGCTGACGTGAGGCTTTTGCAGTCATTTAATTTAATGTTGTCCGCGCGCCTCGCAATATGCGGCGGTATTTCGCAGTCGCAAAGTTCTATTTCCAAGACGCGATGCGACAGTTAACGACGTGACATTATTAACGGCACTCGTTCGCAAACGCCGGAACGCCTCTCGGCTAAATTAGCGGACAACGAACGAGCGAGCGTCTTCTCGGCGGACAAATTTCTGGGATCGACGGTGACGTTGCGCGTACCACTCGCGTGTCATTCCGGCAGCGCTTTCACACGGTACATATTAATGAGTAAAAGTTAATCTTCGATACCCGAGCGATCCTTTATGTAGATCACGAACTCTATTAGGTGGTGTCTGTAGAATCCCGTGGCGTCGTCTATATTAGTTCCAGGTCTCCTTAGAGCGCGGCGTCGCAGCCGAGAGTTCTGACGCAATTCTTAGAGGAACTTGTACACGTTGCACGTATGTCATTGCGTTGGATGGCACATGCGGTACATGGTAATAAGAGTGCTCGATCGGCATATGAAATGCGTATTACAGAGGACGAAGTTGACATAAGGACATGTGCACCTAAATCTGCTTCGCGGAGATATGTAGATACCAGACGCAATATTTACATTCTAAACATCTATGAATTATTATTGGTTTCAATCGTGTAAAATTATATAATAGGTTTAGTTAATTACGATTTTTAACATCTGGTACATATATTCTGCTGCTTGTGTTTTTTATTAAGTTATCCCAAAAATTTTATTATCTTGAATTGTTGCTCATTATTATGTCGCAAATAATATTTTGAGAACAATATTCCTCACCAACAATTTTTATTTTGGCATCGCTTTATTTTGACACGAATCAAGAAAGTTTTGTTTCAATTGTTAAAAAATATAAATAATTTCTAATTTATAATAAATTTTTTATAGCTTAAATATGTAGAAAATGAAAAATATATCTATACTGAGGAAAAATATATCGATACCTCATACATCTCTGTCCATAAATTACAAAGCGTCATTGATTGTTTCAATATCAAAATAATGATATTATTTTGACATCGGCGAATCCAATTGAAAATGGTGAAATTGTGTGACCGTGTAATTCACGCCACATTATATGACAGATGATCGCCATTTCGACACGTCAATATCGATGCACGATTATAAATAATAATTAAGAGCGCAAACGAATCTTGATGGACAGCTGTTGCGGCAATTGCATTGAAAACATCATCTAGAACGATCGATAGGAAGTGCCTGTGCATGTGGGTCGCGTAATATCATCGCATACGCGTGTAATTGAAACTCAAACGGAAGCACAGAAATCACACATGGATCTCGAAACTGAATTCGCTTTGCGCGAGAGACAAAATTCGATCGATGATTTTTTAATGCACGTAATCGGATTTCCACGTAGCGTGGTACGCGCCGATATTTACGATTTACCATCGTGTTATATATCGAAGAGACATTTCAAACATTTCCCAAATGTTTTTTTTATTTTCTGTTTGTGAACATTGAATAAGTTCGTGCTGCGGCAAATAATGACTGATACAGTTATTCAAAGGGTTTGAAAATATCAATATTGTACGTGTATTTCATAAAATGTGGATGTACCTCGAATTCACGTAACAAGTTAACGAAAGCAAATTTGTGTAAATAGCATTTAGAAAAAAATCGGGATATTTAAAACATAAGTACCTAATCTATTAAATTAACAAATACACAAATAAATGCTAGCAAAATTAAACTATTGATTTAAATTTAACTTTATGAATAAAATTCAATAAACCTCTTATGTCTGCTTAAAAATAGCACGAGCAATAATATAAAACGTATATACCAATGATATAAAGCATAGATCAGCATTTGTTAATCGTTAGAAATGCCTTAGAAATGCATTAGAAACATATTTTATATTACGAATATAGTAACATCAATAACACAACTGCGTGTGTGTGTGTGTCTTTTTCTAGTGAACTGAAAGCACTGGCCACCATCATTTCTACTGCACTATTTGTGCAATAAATTTACTCGCTGGTCACGATAGCACTTCCTTCGCGCAATCCATGAATGTTGTGCTCTGATTGTCGTTAGATCGACAATTTAACAAGACGATTCTCCGAGTGTGAGTTATCGTTTAATGAACGCCTCTTCGACTTCGGAGTGTTGAAGTGCTCTAGACTCTAGTGCAGCGTACGGAGTTGGTCTTACCACTTGAGCAAAGGGCTGCTAACCCTCGATTTTCCCACTCCCTCCTCTCTCGCTCTTTCAGCCTCTATTCCGCTCTCTTCTCTCTTTCTGTTTCTCGACCTCCCACTGGCCTTTTCCTGCTCCTACATGCTCAGGCCAACTTCTTCCGTTAACGAGAGCCAGAGAAATTACGATAATTTGCAGAAGAGAACAAGGAAAGAGAAACTGGCGGTCAGATAGAGAAAGTAACAGACAGAAGAAACTCGGAGGGAAAGAGGGTGCTCGGAGGTTCGAGTTTTTAGCCATCGTTTTGATTCGTCAGCACAATTAAACGAATTAATAGGCACAGCTTCGCTTGTTCAGCTCCTCGTTCTCTTTTTGTTCCAGTTTAATCTGTTATCCATTGGTTACGATCCTTTTCTCAACATCCATGGTAACAATCACAGTTTGTAAGATACATTGATACTGGCGATCAAAATGATTAGTTGTTTATCGAAGAAAATCGATTGTAATTTTAGATCTCTAAGAGATTTCTAAAATCTGATAAAAATGAGTACAATTTACGCAGAAAATAAGAAATATATAATATCAAAAATTGTGTGTATGTGTGTGTAATATTTAATAGTATTATATTAAAATTAATATTATCAATATTAAAATTGATTAACATAATAATAAATAATAAATAATTGAATTATATCATAATAATATAATTTAACGCTGCAAATAATGTTTTATTTTTATAAAAGTAGTAGTCACGTTTATTTTCTTCAATTAATTTCACTCGCTATTCAAGAAAAATCGTTTATTCAAGGTAATAATTTTAAATTATATCTTTCTTTATCTGATTATCTGTAATTTTAAAAGATGCCGGTTTTTTATGAAATGATAACGCAATGCTTGGTCATCGTGAAAGATTTCACTGTATTTGCCTTGGCAGTGACGAGCGACTGGAAGCTGGTCCGTGATAGAATAACAATTTCGCGAATTAGACAGATCAAAGGGATTAAAGTTCGACGGTGATCCAGGCGGAAAGAAAACTAAGATGAAGAAGGAAGAGACAGAAGAGAGAAGAGCAACGTACGAACGCGAAAGCGGGACCAGCTCAAAGGCGAAGAAAATTTTCCCGAGTCCTAAGTGATAGAAAAAAAAAAGATGTTAGAAGGTACGGCGTGCCACTCGCAGCACTCGTTTCTATAACGTCTCCTCTTGCGCTAACTCCCTCGCTCCCTCGCTCTCTCGCATTTACCCTTGCCGCTCACCCTCGACTCTTCCTTCCGTCATCCATCGTGCTAAGAGTCTTGCTGAACATCAAAGGCTTTGCATGGCTCTCCCGCGTGCACGATAAAATAGACACGATGTACCAAAGGCAAACCACTAAGCCTCTCCCGCTCTCCGAAAACCCTGATTCAAATCGGGCTCGACGTGACACGATAATTATTGCTCGCTCTCCTCAGCCGTCTCGTGAGAGTAAATTTGTCCCCGACTTTCGTGCAACTACTGCATGCAGTCACACGGAACACTATACTAATGTTAAGCTTGCGCCAGACTTGCACAATTCATGACGCCCTTTGATTCCGTCGAAAAAATCGTTCCGCAAATTGACACAAATATTAAACGACGAGTGCAAATTCGACGAATATGTCCATTTGCATTATTTGTAAATTTTATATGAATAGAAAATGAATAGGAAATTGCGAATTTCGAATTGTCTCTGAACTACAAATCTTATATGAATAAAAATGAATAGAAAATTGCGAATTTTGAACTGTTTCCGATCACGAATCGCGCATAGCTTTAGATTTCTATATCTCAAACAATTATTATATATATATATATATTAGAGCGCGAATCGCCACGAATTGTGCAAGTCTAACGCAAGCTTAACATTGGTATAGTGTTCCATGTGACTCAAAAATAACATATAAAATAAAATATTTTTAAAGTCGTTGTAGATAAAACCTTTAATTTCATTAATAATTGCAATTATTGTCTTAATAATTATTACTACCCAAAAATAAAATATAAAAAAAATAGACAAAATTATTCATTGTTATACGGAAAGAACAGTTTTATTGAAGTATTTATAAATTTTTCTAGATACAAATCTAAAAATAATTTTACTGGACTATCAAAATAATTATGTTGAACGCTCAAGCTAGTTGCTAGAATATTAAAACTTTTTGCAGCATTGCTTATCATGCTTGAGTTTCCTACATAATTATTTTGATGGTCCAACAAAATTATTTTCAGATCTGTATCTAGCTAAATTTTTAGATACTTCAAAACCGTTTAGATATCTCAAAACCGTTTAAATACTTCAAAATCGTTTTTTTCGTGCAGATAATTTTTGTATAATTCTGATATATATTTCTCTTTTAATACGTAGAAATTTTAACATATTTTTTAGGAAAGAAAATGTCATTTCACCTCATTTTATGAATAATATAAAATTCTTTTTCCGGAAAAGTACAGAACCTTTTATTTTATTATAAAAACAGGGTAATAAATGTACAAAAAAATGAACATAAGTATGTAAAAATATAATGGTATGTACTAGAATGGTAAAACATTTTGGTACGGGAATTAAGAATTTATTGCTATTAGCAAATCGGATTTTAAATAAATGCGACGCGCAAAAGTAAACAAAGTGTATTACCCTCCGGCTATTATCGGGGCTATTAATCGATAATGGAACGCATTACACGCGGCGTTACACAGCATAATAAAATTTTATAACGTATATTCATCGAATTGACCAACACGTCCCACACGGCGCAATGTAATTTCGTTGTTGCGCATAGCGCATAAGCGCTCGGGGCTTTCGTGCGTGCATGTATGCGCGCGCGCGTCACACACACACACACACACACACACACACACACACACACATCCTACACCTACACACATTCGTCGTGCACACTTATAAATTCGCGACGTGCACGCGGCACAATGTCGCCTAATATGCATGTAAATCACAGTGGTGCGTAGAAACCGCCAGTTGCGGTTCAATCTCGAGTTGCGGCGCAGCTCACGCCGTCCGCTTACAAATTCATGTGATTTTCTACGGTGATTACTGCCGATGCCTCCCCTGCGAATCGGCCTATCATTTTTTATCGACGTCTCGCATCGCGGATTACACCTCTCCTTTCTCTCGCTCTCTCGTTGCGATAAATATTTAATGTCCCGGTCCCGCCGTGCGCTTGCGGCCGTTCCCGAAACCGCAGCGGCCGGCGCAATTTATCGCGTTAAACAATCGAAATTGTTGCGTCGTTCCGAGATAGAAGCGTACACGCCTCGAGCAATCGGCCAAACGCAAATTTTCGAATCTATCGGATCTACGCTTCTCTGCCAGCGTTTAGAAGCGCATTACATACGTTCGGCTGGCTTCATATCGGCCCCCACGGTACATTGATTTAATCCCCGATTCTATATAGAGTTGCGCGCGGCCGTGCGGCTATATCGCGTTGAGAATGGGAGAGAAAAAAGCGATTTCATCGCTATTCGTTATTCGCCTTCGATCGAGATTACCTGACCGAAGCGGATGAATCCGACGACAAATCGCGAATAATGAGCGCGCGGAAATAACGAATTTCTCTGTCTCGATAATATCATATGCATTCGACCATCAACCTCAATCTTTCTGAATTCGCGGTAGAGAAGCAATTATAAAAGATAAAATTAGAGATATATATTTCAAGAGTCAAATAAAAATTCTACGAACAAATAGCGTAATTCAAGAATTCCTTTTTATAGGAATTTCTAATATAATTATACATATATTTAATCTTTATTAAAAAATTTTATTTTTTAAAGATTACTTAATTAATTTTCAAAAGTGAATTCTTATAGATTCTATTCATTGTATTTATTATATATTAATTATCGTGCTTCAGTTAAAGCAAAAATAAGAAAAAATAAAATGTTATTAACGGCACGTTTGTGTCATTAAATTTCTAGTAATAGTTATATGTTGCAATACTTTGGGTAATAAAAAATGTGACACAAGGAAACAAAACATAAATACAAATTATTTTCATAAAATGATCTTTTTTTGCTACAAAAAACAATTAAATTATTATTAAAAAGCTGTTCAAAATTTGCTCACAATTGCTTTAATCAAACATCAATTGTATATCACGAAGTAATAAAACGATGTTAAAAAAATGAAACTATGTGTCGATTAGCAAACGGAGATTCCAATTGTTTAAAATTTAATTACGACACTTGACATCGCGGTATGCGACTTTTGACGCGATAAAATACGCGAAAAATTCCCAAATACAGGAATCGCCCGGCCATTCGCGCGTGGCACGAACAAACAGAAAAAGAAAAAAAGCTATTATAAAAATGTAATTCGATGCCGCAAAACTGCGGCTTTTGTATCACGACATTTCCGCTGTCATCGGATACAAAATCCGCCAGTAACGTTTTCAGTAAAAAGTGGGATTTGAATCTCGTATCAATAGTAGTTCTAGAAAAACTAAGTCACTTTGCGATGATTAAGAATAATTTTGTGTGTATGTGTGCGCGTGTTATTTTTCATGTTGGATCGTTCTGTCCTGGAAAAACATCGTAACAATCGTTACATCCAATGCATTCTATAATAGCGTCCGATTAGAGCTAATCGATCGCGAATACATCGTATTTTCTAGGACAAAAGCGTAAAACGGAAAAAATGCGAAAAATCGGTGAATCACGCAAACGCTCCTTTTTCAAAATATACGGATATTGCCGTCTACTTTGCAGAGAAAAATGAATAACATGATAGACAAAAAGATATATTATTCATTCGCGTGTCCTAATTTTTATGAAGTATTGGACACAGACATCTCGACAGTTTGATATGCGCGAAGCTTATAAAATCCACGAATTGATAAAAAATTGAAAAAAGAAATATAGTGTAGAATTAACGTAGAACAGATCCTAAAAAGATTTAAAAACAAATTTAATCTTCTGTTGACAATGTGTAGTTTTGCACCTTTCCTCAATAATTTGGGTCTTCGAAAGCATATTTTTTTTATTGTTTCGAACTGTAAAAATCTGAAAAAATTTCTTGTGGAAGTTTTAACAATGAGCTTCTATCATAATATTATAAGTCAGATTATATTTTACTTATTTTTTATAAATTTAAATTGAAATGAAAAAATTCACAATCCAAAAATCAATTGTGCCTTCAAAGTCGCACATTGCCGACGGAGGATTAAAACAGCTGTAATAAGCATGTCAGCTATTTTCCCCGAGAACGGATGCTGATGATTTAGCGACACAAATAAGGACATAAGACTTGTCAAATGGACCAGAGCGTTATTTTCGGATGACGAATAAAGTCAATCTGCCGCGTCCGATGTGATTCGCTTCGTTGGACGGATACTATAAGCAAAATCAGATGGCAATGTCGCGTGAAAGCTACTCTTGCGTAAACTGTCGTCTTGTTATCCAAAGCAATTACCCAATTTCTATGCGCCGGTATAATATAAGTAGGCCTTTGGGCTATCCCTTAAATTGCGATGAAAATCCGAGAATTTCGAATTCCTCCTTCTCTTTTTCCAAGCAAGAACTATTACATCTATATTTCAATGTATTAATTATTCACAATTATTATGAATTTTGTTTAAAGTTATCCTACATATTAAGCAATAATATCTAAAACATGCATACGTATCTACATACATATCTAAAACTGCATAAAAAAGATCAAGTTAATATTTTCAAATTAAAGAATTGTTTTTTAAAATATGTAAAATTCAGTAATTAACGTATCTTTTTAATATCAACTTTTTTCAAATTCTCATTATTATTGGAAAAATCGAACACTTCTGTACATCCATTTGTTTTTCGCGACTAACTGAACAGCCAAGTTATGCTAAACTTATGTTAAATAATCCCTTTTAGTATAATAATATGTAAAGTTCAAAATATCAAAGTAAATACGCCGTTGTTATAATCGCGTCTTAATAAACGTCATGCGGTCGAAGACTTTAAAGTTTACAATTTACGTCAATGGGGTAAGCGGTTTATGACAGTGACGCGATTTCTGCGAAGCCGATCTGTTACCATAACGGATATATCACGGTAATAATTCAAAGCTATGATGATAGAGTTCATCACCTGGTCACCAGCTGTTGTTCACCACTGCCTCGCCCGGGCAAACGCACATCGCAAATAGCCGACCGAATTTTCGAAAGTTATAAGTACCTCTAGCCGTTCTCAGAATTCTATACTAACCAAATGCCAGCTCTGAGATTCGAAGAAATAAGTCAGTGAAATATAACGAGCAATATATAATATGGATTTAATATTTTCATAAATTTTATTTTAATATTTCTGCGTAAAAATAACAGAAAAAAAATCTTATTGTCAATAGAAATAAAAATAAAATTTTGATCAAATCTAGCCGTCACACACACACATACACACACACGCGCGCGCGCGTTAAAAGCACATTTTTCACTCCTTTCAACAGCTATTAAACCATATGTTTTCCTGCCTGAATAAGTCTCGCTTCACGTGCCTTTTACGATTATTGGGGAGGGGAGAGAGGGAAAGGTAGCTTGCGCCCATTTTTACAAGTATTTTAAAGCGAACTCATTAACTTGTTTTATCTAAATTGTCTTTATTTTGACATGCGAGAAATTTCAACATGTCATTTCTTGCTTATGACATCACGATTCCAATATGGCCACGGCAATTACTCAGGAGCTTTAAATAAAACGGTTAAAAAGATAAAAAGGTACATATTTCAGTTCTGAAATAATTGTAATTTAAATACGAATTGTTCTTTTGTGGCGCATTCCGGTTGCCATCTTCATGAGTAGAAAGCTGTACGAATGTATTAATACAAATGTGCCGGGCATCCATGCGTAAAACAGCACTTTTGCATATCAAATTCGCGCTGTGTGTGACTCGCGGCTCATTCAGTTTTCTATTCATACGCTGTTTCGGCATACAGAGAGAAAGAGAGAGAG